>JAKSZT010053833.1:7214499-7294159 GCA_026826555.1 Tolypeutes matacus
ACGAGCTAGAACCTCCAGAAGCCACGAGCTAGAACCTCCAGAAGCCATGAGCTAGAATGTCCAGTGAAGCTGCTACTGATTCCTAATCCTCAGAAACTGTGAGATAATAAATGTTGTTGTTTGAAGCTGCTAAGTTTTGGGGTAATTTGTTAGACATTGGACAATAGACAACTACTATGGTGGCATTTTCTGAGAGAACGTGTAGGAAAAATAGAGCTCTAACAGCCTTCTCTGAAAGGAGTGGGACCTAATCAGTCCCCTGGCCACAGTGATTGGTTCAGGTGTGGGTGTGTGACCTGGCTCTGGTCCAATCAGAGTGAACCAGGACATGTTGGCAACAAATCCTCTCTTTTCTGTGGCTCTTTTTGGTATGAGCAAGCAAATCAAACCAACAGAGCCTGGAACTCCCCAGGACAACACGTGGAGACTAAGAAAGCAAAGCTGAGCTCGGAACCTGGTCATGTGTGAGTCCCAGATCAGAATGCACCCTTGGTCTATTCAGCTAGGTGAACTAGTAAACTCCCTTGTGTTTTGTTTTGTTTAAGCAAGTTGAGTTTGATCTTCTGCCTCTTGCATACCAAAGATTCTTAACTGATTCCATGACTATCCCCATTTTACAGGTGAGGAAACTGAGGTTCAGAGAGGTAAAGTAACCTGCCCAAGGCCACAAAGCTAGTGAGTGGCAGAGCCCAAATTCCGTGCCAGGCCTTTCTGACAGTAGAGTTCATCCACTCTCTACAAAGGCATGCTGGGCAATGAATTCAATTCTGAGAACCATGATTTCTAGGAGCTAGACATTCCAGGAAAGATCAAGTTGATTAGGATGAAAAAAATCATGACACAGGCAAAGTTCATTCAAATTGAGTAAGTGTTCCTTTTGTGCTCTGGCTGCCAGCTTTGACTGAGGAAATGACCAGGCCCCAGAGAGACTATTTTGGTTTTTTATTTTTTCCTTTTAACAACAAGCACTTACTTTTCTGGAGGTACTGGGGATCGAACCCAGGACCTCGTGCATGTGAACCGCACGCTCACCCACTGAGCTCCGCCAGCTCCACCCAAAGAGACAATGACTGTGCCCGTATCTCCCTGGAGGCCTGAGAGAAGATCCGCAGCACCTCCTGCCGTTTTTGCTGGCACAGGCTTTGCACCCGGAGAAAAGGAGCCTACAAGAGGTGTGTGAGTTTATATAGGCCAGCTGCTGACGCAAACAGCCCCAATCTCAGAGTTCTAATAGGAGAAACGCTTATTTCCGGCTTGTGCCAAGTTCACTGCACATGTCTCTGTTGTGGGCAAGGCTTCTAGGCAGCTTCCCTCCAAGCACTGACCATCCTATAGTTGAGCCACCTTTACTGCTTGGCCTCTCAATCACTACGGAAGGGAAAACAAGAACATGGAGGAGGCACAGTCACTGCGAGCTGCTTTGGACTGGAGTGACGTGTCATTACTGTTCACTCTCCCTTGGTGAGGACCAGTCACATGGCTCCATTTAGATGCAAGTGCGCTGGGAAATGCACTTTAGCCATATGCCAATGGGGAAGAATGGGTTTGGTGAGCGTTTGTGCAGTTTGTGCCGTTTATAACCATCCACACCTTGTTTTACTTGCCTAGCTGTTTGCCCTGGTGCAGACTGCATCCATCCTGAGGAAGGGACCCCAGTTCTTCTTACAAGGGGATATCTTTTCTAATTGGCCTTCCCAGATAGCTGCCTTTCCCAATTTGTATAAGGGTACTATGGTGGTTAATTTCATGTGTCACCTTGGCTAGGTTATGGTGTCCAATTGTTTGGTCAAACAGACGCTGGCCTAGTTGTTACTATGAGGATATTTTGTAGGTCAGTTTCCATCATTAGTCAGTTGATTGTATCTACAGCTGATTGCATCTACAATCGACAAAGATGATTATCATCAGCAATGAGGGGAATCCCCTCATCCAATCAGTTGGCGGTGGTAAAGTGAGAATTGAGGATTTCAGAAGTCAGAAAGAAGAATTCCTGTCTTTTCTTCAGCCATCTTCTTCTGAGGAATACAACTTCACCTTCATTGGAACCTGTACTACAGAGTTTAGACGTGCAAGATTTCAGAATCGCCATTTTCAAGTTTCCTGCTTGTAGCTTACAGTAAAGAATTTGGACTTGCCAATGCCCACGGTTGCATGAGCCAATTCCTATTCCTATTGGTTTTGTTTCTCTGGAGAGAACCCTGACTAAACAGGCTGGCAGTGCTCCTAGGTATCCTTGTCCCACAAATGTGGCAGCAGCTTCCACCCTGCCTTCAGACTAGGGTCAAATATCTAATCAGACTGGACTTTTTCCTGGATATTTCCATACCAGCTGTCTTTGACGCATCACACATGTCCATGGAGAACTTCTGATCCATGGAAACATCCTTCAAGTTTTCTAGAGATTATAATGCCTTCCAAGTTTTACAGAATGTCTGAGCTAGGATTAGCTTTAGAGAGGATGTCCTTCCACTTCCTAATTTTGTGGAATGGGGAAAACAGTGCCTATTGTAATATAATCACTAATAATGTATTTGCCATTATTAGTATTGTGGCTATTACTACATTGCTTCCATATGATAAGTCTATGATAAGAAGTGCATTGTGGGGGCATATCTAGAGACTTACCTTTCTTTGTTCCTACTATTTTGGTGCTCCATGGAATTGAGGAAGAAATCTTGGGTCTGTAGAAGCAAACTTTTCTTTAGATAGATATTTCCAAGGTCTACCTGAATCTGAGGATTATTGTCTTTCATCAGTTCTAGAACATTTTCAGCTCTTATGTCTTTGAGTATCGCCTCTCCCCATTCTCCCTATTCTCTCCTTTTGGATGATTGCATGTTAAACCTTCTCAATTTACATTCCATGGCTCTTAACCTATGTCTCCTATTTTCTATTTCTATGTTGCATTCTATATAATTTCTTCACTTTGATTTTATAATTCACCCATTTTCTCTTCAACTGTGTCTAGTCTGCTACACAAACTGTCAATGAATTTTGTTTCAATTTATTTCATTTTTCATTTCAATCCCATATGCTTTGCTTCATATCTGCTTAGATTATTTATAATCTAAGATTAATTTGTAATCTATTGTTCATCTGTGAGACACCCACTTTTATTTCTTCAAACATACATATTTTATGTTTTTAGGTAATAATTTCAACATCTGTAGTTTTTGTAGGACTGACTCTGATGTTTGTTATTTCTGCTATCTCTAACAATGACATGTTTTCCAGTGTCTTTTATGATTTATTATAAGGGAAACCTTGGAATCTTATCTGTGAAAAAATTTTGAAGCCTGATTCTAAAGGAAATTCATCCAGAAAGAATTTGTATTTGCTTTTGCTAAGTGCATAAGGACAGTACTGACCTAGAACCACTTTGCGTACATTTTTAGCTGAAGGTTTTTCTGGCCATGCAGGTGGTATAATTCTGATCCCAGACCAGCAGGTTGTGGGAACACTTGTGGTTAAGAATTCTCAGGGGTACTATTTACTTTTTACCCTTTATCTACACTGAAGCCTGAGATAACCGATTATCCCCATCCGTCATTAAGAGATAGCCCAGAATATGCTTGAATCAGCTATCGTCAGTGACAGGGAATGGAGAGGAGGTGGATCTGCGTCCGCAGTCTCTCCGTCCTCCACGGGGGTGAGTGCTGCCCAGCACCTGTGCTGAGGAAGTAGGAGACAGACGAGTCGCCTTTTTCAGGTCCCTGTTACAGGGAGCCATTTGCCTATGGTTTGCTACTTACTGCCTGCTCTTTACTCAGTGGTGCTGTGAGCCTTGCTTCTCTCTGAGTGTTTGCTTAGTCTCCGTTGGATGCAGTATCATGTGGAGCCCCAAGGCCTGATGCCCTTATAAACCTTCCAGAGGGGGCTGGGGCCCCGATATACCTACAGGAATGGTGGCAATGTGGAAGGGGGGTGGTCTCTCGACCTACTGAAGATGGAAATAGTCAGAACCAGCTGAAGATCTCCCATCCTATCAAGACTGTGGTTGAATACCCCCCACCCTTTCCCGTATAAGAAGTTAGATCAGGGATATAGGATTGGAGTAGAGGCAAGGGCATTTATTGACACTACTTTATTTATGTTTGTGCTGTTTGAATTTTTATAGGATGCGTGTATTATTTGATTCAAATGATTGATACAAATAAATGAAGCAAATGGGTTTCCATACCATCACTTAGAAAACGGAATGTCTTAGTGGGGGAGTGAGGTGTCAATAAAGTCCTCTGGCCATGATTGCCCAATGATTTATTTCAGGGGAGACTATAGGCATGGCATAGGGACCCGCCCAGCTCCTCTGTGTTCCTTTGTCTCCTTAACCATCTCTTGGTCTCTGCAGTGGCTATGAGCGAATAACAGGTGTTATGTTGATGCCTGCTGAGTGACTCAGCCGGATCTCAGGGACAGGCCCCACCAGGAAAAAGAAAACCAGTAGGCCCCCCAAAAGCATATTCACTGGAGCAGGGATAAGGAATAAGGAGGGAGCTTAGCTGGGGTTGGGAAGTTAATTTGGCCATTTAGAGATGATGGCTCGGAAGTTGTAAAGAATAAAATCTAGGGATGCTCATCTGCACAGGTGCCTGCTCTTCCTTAGCTGGACCAATATCCAGGTGAAGCAGCCAATTGGTGCTGATTTGGGACTAGTCGTTACGGAGGAGAGAGCGGGCTGTGACGGTGTCTGGGGCTTAAAGAGCATACGGAAGGAAGTGAGGGCCCCGAGGTCTCGAGTGAGCCGGCACAGAGGGGGCCAGTGGTTTGGACTCAGCTCGAGAAAAAGTCAGGAGCCAGCAGAGGAAGCGATGGAAGGGCAGGATCCCGAAGGCCAGCTCTGGAGAAGAGGGGCTCTTCTTTAAGGCAGGGGAGGGAGGAGGAGACCGGCCAAGACAGAGAGAGAAGAACTCTAGGTGAAAGGGAGCTCCTGGTGGATGGCTTCAATTTCCCCAGTAAGGGAGGGTGTGCTGCAGGTGGGGGAAGCTGCCAGATGGACCCCTGGCAAGTGCCCTGCGACGGCAGGGCTGGTCCGGCGTGCGGACCTGCGCTAGGGACCCCGGTGGTCCTGCAGTGTGCGGGAGAGAAGGTGCCTAGGAAATCAGAGAGTTTGGCGTGAGAAGGCAGCAAGGGCCCCCTGCAGGCAGCTCCTCACTTGTGCTACCCCTTTTGGCCATCCTTCTCCTTCTACCCTTTTTGGCTATCCTCGTGGACCAATTTTTTTTTTTTTTTTTTTAATTAGAGAAATTGTAAGTTTACAAAAAAACTATGCATAAAATACAGACTTCCCATTACCACCCTATTGTTATCACTTTGCCTTAGTTTGGTACAGTTGTCACAATTCATGAAGGAATATTTTTATACTTGTACTATTAGCTGTAGTCCATCGTTTACAATAGGGTGTACCGTGCTGTACAGACCTACGTTTTCTTCATTTATTTTTATTCCAGTAACATCTATCTATCTATATATCTATATAAAGCCTAAAGCTTCCTCTTTAACAGCATTCCACTATATAATGCAGTGTGCTAATTACACTCACAGTGTTGTGCCACCATCACCACCATCCATTGCCAAAACTTTACAAGCACCCCAAACAGAAATGCTGTACTGACTAAGCATTAACTCCCCCCTTCCTTACCCCCATGCCAGCCCCTGGACACCTATTTCCTAGAATCTGACTCTATGAGTTTGCTTATTCTAATTGTTTCCTAGCAATGAGATCATATAATATTTGTCTTTTTGTCTCTGGCATACTTCACTCAACAAGATGTCTTCAAGGTTCATCCGTGTTGTCGCATGTATCATCAGTAACTCATTCCTTTTTTATGGCTGAGTAATATTTCATTGTATGTATATACCACATTTTATTTATCCTTTCATCTGTTAATGGACACTTGGGTTGCTTCCACATTTTGGCAACTATGATTAATGCTGCCACAAGCATTGGTGTGCAAATATCTGTTCAAGTCCCTGCTTTCAATTATTTTTTTCTAGAAGTGGGATTGCTGGATTATATAGTAATTCTATACATCACTCTCTGAAGAACTGCCAAACTGTCTTCCACAGAGGCTGCACCATTTTACATTCCCTAAAACAATGAATGAGTGTTCCTGTTTCTCTACATCCTCTCCAACACTTGTAATTTTCTGTTTTTTTAAAAAATAATAGCCATTCTAGTGGGTATGAAATGATATGTCATTGTGGTTCTGATTTGCATTTCCCTAATAGCTAATGATGTTGAGTCTCTTTTCATGTGCTTACTGGCCATTTGTATATCCTCTTTGGAGAAATGTCTCTTTAGATCCTTTGACCAATTATTAATTGCATTATTTGTCTTTTTATTTTTGAGAATTCTTTATATATTCTATATACTGGTCCTTTACCAGAAATGTGGTTTGCAAATATTTTCTCCAAATCTGTGAATTGTCTTTTCACTTTTTTTGATGAGTCCTTTGAAGCACAAAAGCTTTTAATTTTAATGACATCCAGTTTATCTACTTTTTCCTTGGTTGCTTGTGCTTTTGGTGCCATAGCTTAGACATAATTTCCTAATCCAAATTCACAAATATATGTCTATATTTTTTACTAAGAGGTCCAGGGGAAAGCCTGGGTCTGAGACCTGTATCTACTTCTTGCTTCTCTAGAAACCCCCAGAAGTCATGTCGTGGCTTCTTTGAGCCTGGGGAAAGTATAACCCAGAGAGACGAAAGTTTACACTTGACAGGGTAGGACCTGGAAGCCAGGTGTCCCCGTGACCATTCAGTGCCCCTTTCACTGCACAATATGGCCCCTCACTGCCTAGATGTTCCAGAGAGTTCCAAAAGTAGGCAAGTTCATTGCAAATTTGAGCTTCCCTTTATGCCTGGTAGGCTTATGTATGGTAGAAGTTACAAACATCCATTTTCCTAAGCATTACTTTTCATGACCATAACTCTGATTAATAAAGCAGAGATTTGGAGAGAAATACTTTCCCACTACCTGGGGAATTCATTAGACCAAGGATGACAGTGACAGTTTCATGCCAACACATTAAAGGGATGTGGAAGAGAACTGAGAAACCTGTTTAAAGGATGATTCTTACCACACAGCAGATTTCCCAATCTATTTTTCCTGATTCTTCAAGCTCATGAATGATTTATTAAATAGCCTGAGTTTGTTGGGTGGAGATCTTTTATTTTTGAATCCCCACTCTTTGCCTTCAGCTGCTCTATAACACACTTCCTGTTCTTTCCCTTAGCGACTTCTCAGGAAGATCCCAAGCCGTGGTTGAAAACTTCATGATCACCTTGGATTTAGTGCTCACTTCCTTCCCCGCTCTGCGTGGCCTCAGCCCGAGGTAGCTGGAGTGGCTGGGACTGGCTTTCCTTTTGACCCTCTCTTCTCCCTGTTCTGGGCTGTACTCTCCTGCAGCTTCTCAGTACTGCTGGAGTCCTCTCTCTTGATGGCTGCTACTTCCCATCGTGGTTCCTTGAGTAGCAGGTGCCCAGATGTGGCCCCTCTGTGGACCCGAGTGTCAGCCTTTTGAAAGGCCCCTTTGGGAGAGGCCTCTGCCCTGCACAGGTCCCTCACATAAGAGATCATCCTGGCCTGGCCTCTTCTTCCGCCCATCAGCTCCCACCGTGACGGTCTAGTCCATTGCTCTGCTGGCCATCCCCAGCAGAAGGCTCAGTCCTGGCTACTTTTATTGTGTCCATCAATCTATGGGAACCCCACCTATCCTTGCCCCTCCATACTGTGGGAATTCAGACCATCATCCGCTACTCCACTTTCCACCTGCCATCTCTCCAACTCGCTGCCCCCTGCTCCAATGTGCATGGAAGCATGTCACCAATCACTCTGCATAAGCAGCCTTTCAGCTGGGGGTAAGCTGTTAGTGTCCCCTCTTTCAAGTCCCCCAATCACTGTGAGTTATTCCCTTGGCCCACCCATCACTTGATATTGGAGGCAGAAAATCCTCAGCGCTCCCCAAATAGTTCTGCGACTTTTGATTCCAAGGACTCTTTAAGTTTCCTTCCTAGTGGTTATCTGCTTAATATATAGACTAGAGGGGAGAGAGGGTGATGGTTGGGGTGCAGCTGTAACGTAAAGAAAACGCCAAATTAGGAAAACAAATTCTGCTTTATAACTGTATGAAAAAAGCATCATCGACTTACAAAGATGATTTGCTCTCATATGGGAAAGAAACTTGATAGAGATTTTCCCAAATTTTACAATTCTGAACATTGATGTGATACTACTAATGATGAGTTGTGAGGCTGAAAGAAATTTTTGTAACCTATTTAGAGTGAATAACAAATTTGATCAACCATTCAGGCATTCAGAGG
Organism: Tolypeutes matacus; assembly: GCA_026826555.1. Classification (NCBI taxonomy): domain Eukaryota; kingdom Metazoa; phylum Chordata; class Mammalia; order Cingulata; family Chlamyphoridae; genus Tolypeutes; species Tolypeutes matacus. The sequence continues at coordinate 7,222,824 of JAKSZT010053833.1, forward strand.
AATGCCTGAATATGCTTTCTATTCTTGCCATAGAGCATGATTTTGAAAGTTGTCGTGTGAAGAGGAGATCAAAGAGTATGCAGCCAAAGATGTCAGGAAAAAAGTATAGATGTGCAGCAGGCAGTTATTGAATTAAAATTGGGTTATTTTTTCTCAATGTTGTGAATTTGTGGTATTTTCAGATTTTAAAAAGTTTGTGATTTGTTTTGATTTTTCCCCCTCATTTGCAATAGTCGTTTTTATACCTAATTTTATTTTGGTGATTTTATACTGTATCTCTTAAAAAGGGCTCCTTAATTGGTGTAAGTTTCAGGCCTCTCCAGCCTGAATGCTCTTGGTCAGCCACTTCATGTCTGGTGAACACATCACTGCAGATACTGGACTTGTTCCTTGCACAGAAGGCATTTGCGGTCTCATTAAAATAGTAGATTTCTATTGCACATTGTAGGTAGGAATTTCATGGGCTGAAACTCTTTTGGGTTTGACCCTTTTAACAATATGTAACAAGTGCCAAATACAGTGCATGACCCTGACTTTTACTCCTGGGAATTTATCCTAAGCAAATAATTTGCAAGTAAAAGTTCCAATCTTCATCCCAACTTTTTATATACAATCTGTGAGGCAGCTGGAATTTCTCACTGAATCCATTCAGAAAATGATGGTGCATCAATCTTCAGTTATTCCATCAACATGGAAAAGTGCTTCAAACACAATGCTGAGTAAGCATAGATGACAAAATGATTTGTGCTCTCTGATAGCAACACGCAAAGATGTCTGTCCTTGGACTATGACGGGAAGAGAGCGTGATAGTTGCTATGGCAAATGATAGGACTATGGGAGATTTCGTTTTCTCTTTTTGCCTTTTCTTCAGTGTTGCCATGCTGTTTTCACATTTTTTACAAAAGGGAAAAGAATCCAAATGCTTTGAGTGTCTGCTGTCTGTGCTGACCCGCTCCACTCTTTCCTTTCCTCTGCACGTTTGCATGTTCTGATCTCTCCAATCCTTGTACACACACACATGCTCACACACTCACAAACACATGTACGTGCACATTTAAACACACACACACGCTTACATCCATACTCACACACGAAGACTCACACCCCTTGCGTAAACTTTCAAACACACACTTACTCACATGCACTTTCCAGCAACTTCATTCTACCCAGCCTCTGGCATCTGTAGTATTTGCTCCAGACACGACAAGTCTGGCAGCCATCCTAGCCCTGCAAGGGCTGGGTCTTCTGGCCTGCGGGGAGCCCTTGGGCCTCGCCTAGGTCTCCCCAGGTCTCTGCGCATGTGGGAGTTCCACCGACTTCCTTCATTTGCTTTTCTGGGAACCTGCCTAATTCTGCCTCCCTGCCCATCCAGCTCCTGTACACGCTAGAACCACTCTTTTGTTTCTGTGAGTTTCTAGAAAATTTCATGCATCTCTTTAGGTTAACTAGAAAGATACTGCAAATGTCTGGGATCATCACAGCATGTTACTTAAAACTATGGCTTCCTAGCTGGGATAAAATCAACCAAGAGGATGCCCTGCTGCTTGTTCGCTGTGCGAGGGGAAGGCAAGTCCTGTTTCCTGTTTCTTTTAAAAAATGTAAAGCGTTAGACCAGAGGGTGTGTAGGATTCATTCTGGTTCCAGTTCTGAGATTTATTATCTGAATATTCCATCTTAGTTCTATGTGTGGTCTGCCACACGCCGTGCCCGAGATGGGTGACACTGCCTGGGAAAGGTCTCAGATGCTGTCCACGGGGCAGCTTTTGGGCAGAGCTGGGGCGTCTGAGAGTTCCTTCCTCATAAGGTCCCGCGTTTGAGGTCACGTGTTTTCTGTACAAGAAGGCGTTGTTATTCTTTTGGCTTTTGAGTACAGAGTGAACCTGCGAGGCTAGAATTCTCTTTGTGGATGACAATCACATGCTTGATGCAACAACTTCAGGGCCCTTGTGATGTAGACCAGTCTTCCAGAATGACTGTTGGAGGCAGTGGGCATGAGATGGGGGGGTGGAGACGAGGAAAGGAGATTTCTCTTTCTTTTCCTGAAGGCAATGACGACAACCTTAAGCATAAAATCAGGGAGACTAGGAGAAAACTGTTAAAGATATTGGGGGAAGATGAGAACTCAAAGGAACTGGCATTTGATGAAATGGTGTGTTTTGCTGATAGGACTATAGCTATGGAATACAACATGAAGAAAATGGAAGACTTTTTGTAAGGAACTGAGCAGTCCTTTATTTTGAGGTAAGTACAGTCTATTGTGCAAGGAACTGGGTACTCACATTAAGCCTTTGACAGAGACAAAAGTAAAGCTGTTATCAGGACTTGGAATTGACCTGAGTGACATTGCAATGACATTGCAATGACCTGAGTGACATTGCAATACAGGCCATTATATATCCTGCCATAACCTACAGAATTGAGTAAGCGAGAGTGTAAACTACAATGTAAACTATAATCCATGCTTAGGGGCAATGCTTCAAAATGTGTTCATCAATTGCAATGAATATACCACACTAATGAAAGAAGTTGTTAATGTGGGGAAAGTGGGAGGTGTGGGGAGTGGGGCATATGGGAATCCCTTCTATTTTTTTATGTAGCATTTTATGTGATTTAAGTATCTTTTTAAAATAAATAAAAAATATATTTTAAAAAAGCTGCTGGAATCTATGTACAGCAGGGGAAGCATAGAGAGATTGAGAGGTGATGAGTTTTGTTTGTTTTTGTTTATTATTATTATTATTATTATTACTGGAATAATGAAAATGCTCAAAAAGCGATTGAAGTGATAAATGCACAACTATGTGATTATACCGAATACCATTGATTTTACACTTCAGATGGATTTATGCTTTATTAATATGTATCAGTAAAATTGATTTATATAAAAAAAAGTAAAGATGTTAGAGTGAGACCTCAGGGGAACATGGTCAAGATGATTCTAAAGGTGGGCTCCCAGATGAGATAACAGGATTGAGGGACAGTCTGGGACAGTCCCTAGTTAAATGACATCGGACAGTGTGTTAGTCAGGGTTCTTTAGGGGAACAGAACCAACAAGAGACATCTGTAAATAATTTTGGATTTTAAAAATTGTCTCACGTGACCGTAGGGATGCACAAGTCCAAATTCCCTAGGGCAGGCTGCAAGCCAGGGACTCAGATGAAGGTCCTCGTTGAATTCCCCAGGAGATGCTGGCTATCTGATATAGAGATGGGGATTCTCTCTCCGACTGCTGAAACCACTTCTCCTTGTAATGCCTTCAGCTGATTGGATGAGGCCTCACTCATTGCTGATTGCAATCTCCTCAGTTGATTGTAGATGTGTCATCAACTCACTGATGAAATGTCCTCGTATTACAGTCAGTCCAGTGCTTGGTTGACCAGACAACTGGGCACCATTACCTGGCCGAGTTGACACATTAGCCCAACCATCACACACAGATCCACTAGATGTCATTTTTCCCTCTAGTTATCCTCCGTCGCCCTGGGACCAGATTATTAAGGGTAGGGAAGGTCTCAGATATGGGGTCCCAGAGGATCTTTCCTGGCTCAAGATAGGAAGACCTTGGTTTATGGAAAGGTAGGAGCCAGTGCTTTCAGGAATCCTGTCCAACTCCCAGACACCGTATGATGCCATTTAAATGAAGTTAAGAACCAGCAAGACCAACTCATGGTGATAGAAATCAAACTGTGATTGCTTGTGGGCTGGGCCTGGTGGTCTTGACTGGAAGGCCTCGTGGAATTTTCCAAGGCTGCGGAAGTGCCCTCTATCTCATCAAGTTATACACATGAGATCTGTGCATTTCACTAAATGTAAATTTTACCTTATTAAAAATATACAGAATTAGTGAAGAAAATTATTGAGAAATATTCCTGCATGGCCCATGCTTCTCAAGGGAAAGAAGATTGAACTATAGTAATTTGGTTTCTGCAGACACCAGGATCTTGATTGAAGTAGTTCTGTCCTCTAAACCTAACATTAAAATAATTTTAGTTGCTTAGTTGATAAACAAATGTGCCCAATTTGTTTTGAAGTGTAAATGAAGACTGAAACTGTCACTGCAAGTTTAAGAACCAACAAATAATTATGATTACAAAATCATTATACAGATGCCTTTATATTATAAAATAGCAAAAGGGTAGTATCGGAAATTGCTGGCACTGGCAGGATTTCGCCTAGACCTGCTATTGTGATGGTCATTTTAAAGAGGTCTCAGCCCTGTTTATGGTTACCCTAGGCTTAGCCTCTCCCTTGTGTCTACTCACTATCGTGATGGTAACTCTAGACGGAACTCACCTTTGTTTATAGTCATTTCAGAACTAGCCTCGCCCTGGTGTAAACTCTCCATTGTGATGGTAATCACTCTACTCTCCCGTTTGGAGCCATAAAAACTCCTCCTCCCCAGGGTTCAGGGAAGGCAGATTTGAGACACCAGGTCTCCTGTCCTTCTGCTGATGTTGATAAACCTGCTTTCACTCATGACCATCGCAGTGTGGACTCAATTCATCTGCTCCCCGCAAGAACCCTGAGGGACCCCTGAGGGGTTTCCTTCAAGATCTCTTCAGGCTACAACCCTATTATTTAGAGGGTGACACACCAGGATTTGAGATCCAGCTCTCCTAGCCATTTGCTATGGATAATTCTGTTGCCCTCTCTCTACCTCTGCCCTTATCTATAAAAATAAAGGAGTTTTCCAAGGAGATTGCTAAGCATTGCCATTCTGAGACTCCCAGTCCCTCCTTTCTGAGCAGAGACTGGGCCAGATGAGCCACGGTGTGGGCTGATTTGGCGACTCTTAGGACCCGAATCTCTTCCCTTAGTGTCTGGTGTCAGCCCGGGGCAGGGAGCCAGGGGAGCAGAGGGCAGCGGCAATCTGATACCTCCAGGAAGTCCTTACTCCGTTGTTGCTAAAATTAGACCCAGGCTGCAGCTGAGATCAAGGGCATTCCTTTCCCAGCCCTTTGGTGAACTAAACTCTTCTCCCCTACCCTGCACCACTCAGACACAAATGTGCCAGTAATTATAGCAACTGCCTTGTGAGTGCCAGATGTCCCTGGAGTCCCCAGAAAGAAAACAGAAACTGAGTTCCAGTTTTGGAGAGTAGGTGAAAGAAGAAACAATGAAATGAAAGAGGAAAAGGAAGAAGGAAAGAGGAAGAGAAAAGCAAATGCAGGGAAATAATTAACATCTCAGCCTGGAAGGGAACTTGAGGAGAAGCTCCAGTGTGTCTATATTTAGCCCTTAGTTTCTGGGTTGCCATGTACCGAATGAATTCTCCAAAGATAGCAGTCCATCCTTTGTTTTGTTTTTTTTAACTCCAGAAAACGAACTTCTGTTCTTTACCGATAATGTATTTCAGGAACTTGCTTGTGTCTGTGTGCCAGCCAGAGTGGGTACAGGAGCTGGTGTGAATCCCAGCTCCACTAATGGTTAACCAGGCTCTCGAGCAATTTACTAATCACTTGCACCTCATCTTCTTTATCAGGAAAATGGGAAGACCTAGCTCCAGTATGGTGAAGACTAAGTTAGGTGAGGCACACGAGGACACTGGGGAGGTTGCCAGCTGGCTGCCCAGCCTAGGTCTAGTTGAAAACATTCGTAGAAGATTTTCTGGTCTGGGCAGATCTTCGAGTCTGCCTCAGGGATCCTTTTTCACTGAGGGTCTCCATTACCAAAGTTGTTCCAAGGGTGGTTTCTTTATCTCCTGTCTTCATATTTGCTTGTGGAGATCAAGACTGGAGGGGTGTCTGGTGGGATGGTTATTGTTTTCTTTTTCTTAGATTTATTTATTGGGAAGCAGATGTGGCTTAAGCGATTGGGCTCCTGTCTACCATATAGTAGGTCCAGGGTTCGATTCCCGGGGCCTCCTGGTGAAAGGCAAGCTGGCCCACGCAGCAAGCTGGCCCATGTGGAGAGCTGGCACAGCAATATGATGTAACAAAAAGAGACACAGAGGAGAGACAATAAGAGATGCAGCAGACCAGGGAGCTGAGGTGGTGCAAGAGATTGAGCACCTCTCTCCCACTCTGGAAGGTCCCAGGATCGGTTCCCATTGCCTCCTAAGGAGGAGACAATCAGACATAGAAGAACACACCATGAATGGACACAGAGAGCATATAGTGAGCACAAAAACAACGGGGAGGAGGGGAGAAAAATAAATAAATAAATCTTTTTTTTTAAAAAAAAGATTTACTTATCCCCTCTGCCATGACTCCCTCGCCTGTCTGCTTGGTTGCTCTTGCTGCCTGCTCGCTGTGTCTGCTTCTTGTGTACTCACTGTGTCTGCTCATCTTCTTTAGGAGGCACTGGAAACTGAACCCAGGACCTCCCATGTGGGAGGCAGGCACCCAACTGCTTGAGGCACATCCACTCCCCCAGGGATGGTTAGTCTTCTGTGCCATCTTGGCTAGGGTCTAGTACCCTCTACCCTATAGAGTCGAACCCTAACGTAGGTGACGCTGGGAAGGTCTGTTGCAGATGCAGTTCACACCTACGACAGTGCACTTTAAGTGAAGGAGACTTCCTTCGGAAGTGCGGGTGGGCCTCATCCCATCCACCGAGGCTCTAACAGCAAAAGACTGAGCTTTCTCTGAGGAAGATGAACTTCTGCCTCAAGACTGCAGCATTGGCTCCAGCCTGCCCTGTGGATTTAGGATTCAAGACTGCAACTTCAACGCCTGCCTGAGTTTCCAGCCTGCTGGTACGCCCTCTGGAATTCAGACTTGCTGGCCCCCCATAATTGCACAAGCCAATTCTTTGGAAGGAATCAATTTTTTCCTCTCTGTCTCTAGGGAAGACTGAAGGCAGGCTCCTGGGAGCATTCAACTAAGACTCCAGATGAGGTTTTGTTTTCAAAAGTTTAGGCCCTTAAAGAGCAAACAGGGGGGCAGATGTGGCTCAAAAGGTTGGGCATCCATCTCCCATATGGAGGGACCTGGGTTCGATCCCCAGGGCCTTCCAGTAAAAAGAAAAAGAAAAATTTAGAAGGCGCGTGGGCCACCAGGCCCTGTGTGCACGTGTGCCACCAGGCCCAGCCAAGCCACAGCAAGATGATGACTTAACAGTAGAGTGACACAAGGGAGAGCTAAGACGAGATGCGCCGAAAAACCAGGAACTGAGGTGGTGCAGGTGGTAGGATGCCTCTCTCCAACATCGGAGGTTCCCAGGAATGAATCCTGGTGAAGACAGGAGGAGAAGGATGAGAAGTGAGGGCTGGAAACAGACACACAGAATTGCCCAGTGAATGGACACAAACCAGCAAAAACGGGGGTGGTGGTGGTGGTGTAAAAATGGATAAAAAAAGTAAATAAATAAGGATTTTTAAAAAAAGAGCAAATAAGATGGATTAGCCAAGGGCCAGGGGATGGAGGTTGATCCCAGCGGGAGGAGGAGAGAGCACAACCCCAGACGAAGGGCACTGGATCCCAGAGGCCTGAAAGGGGAATGGCCTCAGGCTGGTTAGGGAGTAGGGTCTGGAGACCTGAGCACAAGGTCACGTGCCAGAGGTCACACGTGGATGCATATGTGGGTGCCAGCGGGGTGGGGGATTGGGCAAGCAGGCCGGGCCCTTGAAGCCTGGGGGTGGCCAAGCTGGGAGGAAATTTGGCTATGGATGAAAGAGTCCCACCACCGCAGGGGACTTACTTGCCTGGGCAGTTTCTTGGGCAAGCAAGAGGGCTTCGAATAGAACCTGAGTTTTTGAAAATCGAGGAAAGACCAACACGCAGAAGTGGCTTTGAGGGACTACAAGAAGAAACCACAGAAATGTGGCCCCACACAGGGGACCCTCCTTTCGGAACACTTCTCAGCCCCCCTAGAAGGGTCTACATTTGGTCAAAGGGAAGAATAATTGATTTGGGACTTCCTGCCGACCTTGGCATTCTGGGGGATTGAAACATACCTATTTCTTTTGGGAAAATCTGTATCACAATTTTGTCCTTGAGTGCTGAGCCAGTCATGGCCATTACCTGATTCTTACCATTAATAGTAATGTTAATAGTAGTAAGGACACTGATAATCCTAAGAAGGAGGTGGCGGTTTGCAGCCGGTTACAGGGTCACTTGCTGCGGGGCAGCACGGACTCGGCATGTTCCCCGGGCCACCTGCCTGGTAGCCCGATACCCTCGCTCCGAGCAGGCTCAGTTTGCAGCGCATCTTCAATCTTCTTTTGAAAGTGTGGGTGGGCCTCACTTTCAACAAAATTCCGAGAAAGTGCTTCGTAGAGCTGCCCTGATGTGGCTGCAAAATGACTACCCAGAATAAAGCTTCAGCCCACAAGTGGAACGTGACTACAGGATCCCTGTTCCTCCTGGCACCAGGCCTGCCCCTCCTCTGAGCCCCGGGATGCTCTCTCTCTGACCCCTCCTTTCCCACGACACTGGCTGAAAAGGACAATGGGGAGCCTTATCTTTGCTAACCTCGTGATGTCTGTGGTGGCCGGCTGGGTTGGTGATCTGGATTCTGAGGTCTCGCTGGAGTCCCATCTACTGAGACCAGCCCTTCTTCCCAGCTAGAAATAGCTCCTGGAGTCCCGTGAGTGAGGGGCTGAGCTGGCAATTCAGGAAGTGCTCCACCGCGGACACAAAAGGAAAGAGGAAATAGAGAGAAACGGTTCTGTCTACACACAAGAGCCTCAAGGTGCAAACCCTGGACTCAGCTCAGCAGTGACTCCTGGCCAGGCCCTGCTACCCCTCAGGTGGTCTACGAGGTGCTAGAAGGCCAGTGCTCCCCCTTTTATGTGGAGACAAAGCAGCCTGGTGGAACCAAAGCTCCTACAAACGTTGTCTGTGGTGGCCACAGGTGTGGGCCCTTGGGCATGTACCGTTCTCTTTCTGGGCCTCAAATCCTGCCATCATATAATGGGGAGGCCGGCTGAGGGGCTCCCTCCTTCCTTCCTGCCTGGGAACCTCACAGCTGACATGCCAAGGCCCCCGCACCGTGGTCCAGCCCCGCCTGGGGCAGGGGGCAGGCATCCTTGTCCTCCACCTCGTTAGCCTCAGGAGTCAGTGGTCCCCCCAGACCCGGGCTCTGGTGAAGAGCCCTGCGCCATTCCCCGAGCCCCTTTCCTTGCCTGCCAGGACGCCGCGAGGCCCCAGTCCCCCTGAGTCTCCTCGGAGGCGGCTCAGACCTGGACGTGTCTCCCGATGAAGGCTGGACCCCGTGACGTCATCCAGCGCAGGGCCCCGTGGCGGGACCGACGCTGGCTGGGTCGGGGGACAGACCTGCCAGCCTCCCTCCGGCTCCCGCTTCCGCCTGCCTTGAGCTGCTGCAAACTGGCCGCCAGGGTCTTGAAGACAGCCCTAAGGTGGGCTTTAAGATCTGAGATTGAACAGATTCACACCACTTTTTCTTTCCCCTGGGTTCTCCAGGCTTTTTCTACAAGCAAAGAGCAAGCCCTGGATTAGGGCCACGTTGCCTCATTTCCTTGCAGAAATCCCTTCTCTCTGCAGCACAGTTGAACCTAAAGCATTTTTGCAAAGCCCCACTTGGAGATGCTGCTCATTGTGTTAGCTCATGTCTGTTATATGAGGAGCCACTTGATAAATTTCTCCTTGAACACAGTGCCAGGAAAAATCCCTCTTTCCAATCTGATTCCAAAGTTATTGTACAATGAAAAGTATATGAGCCAGCATGTTTCCCTTCCATCAGGAAATTCAGAGATAAATCCAGCATCCAACTGGGGTAAACAACTCATCCCAGGTGCCTGGAAACACTGTTCTTTTTTTACTCTAACTTGTTCTTCTTTGACTTCTGTTCAGATCTGTGAAGGTTGTTAAGATTCTTTTTTTTTTTTTATTATTATTATTATAGGTAAAAATCAAAATTCTCACAATACATACAAACATTTGCAAAATGATATATAAATATATATATATATATTTTTATTATGGGTAAAAATCAAAATTCTCACAATACATACAAACATTTGCAAAATGATATGTTAAGATTCTTTTGGTAAATAATGAGGTGTAAATTTCCCAGAGAGATCCATCATACATGTATGTGTAAATGCCATGGATGACCGCCCCTGCCTGTTTGTTACCATCTCCACTGCCATATTCCCGGGCCAAATGCCAGGCTTTGGAATGCAGTGATGAGGTGGTTGTGCCTCTGGATTGCTCGTGTAGGTCTACTGGAGAGAATAAGCAGATATACCAAGGACGGGAATCTAAGGCAGGAGAGCCACGTGCTGAAGCCAGGGAACAAAGAAGAGGCCAGAGGAGTTCGAAGACAGAGACATCAGTATGAGAAAGGCTTCTTGGAAGAAAAGAAATGGCACCTGACTGGGAAGGATGGAAAGGATCTCAAAGACCGGGGTGGGTGGGGGGAATACTAATTGCCCTCCATGTTCAGCAAAAAAACTTTAGGAACTGAGGTCGGTTGGCAGGTAAGAGACCCCAAGGGGTAAGTGGGCACTAATGACTAGTATTCCTTTTCAGCGAGATGTGCTTTGCAATTTATAAAAAGAGTTTGTGTTCCATGAGTCCTTTTGTTCAATAACCCTGTGAGGCAGGCAGGAGAAATGCGATTATCCCCTTTTATGGGCCAGGTGACCAGTCCACGGAGCAGTTAAGTCCGCGTAAGTGGCACAGCCTGTGGGCGAGAAAACCAGGCCCCAGGCCCACATCTGGGGCTTATGTCACCACGCTAAGCTTCATCTCTGGAAACCTAGGGGAAGGGGTTCTCAGGGCCAAGCTGCCCAAGCCTACCTAGGAAGTGAGAGTGTGCAAGGTGGGTGGGGAGGGAAGGGCGGAGCTTCCGCCGGCCGCGCCTGCAGAGGGATGGAGTCCTCTGCGCCTTTTCCGCGGCTGAAGAGGAACAATCGAGGGAGAGCGGACAGGCGCTGATGTTGATCTTTCCAGTCGGAGCTTCCCAAACGCTGGAATGCCCCGGGCATCCACTTCCCGGCCCCGCGGGCTGGGCGGGGCGGCGCCTCCCGCAGGGCAGCGAGGGAGGGGGTTTCCTCCCCAGGGGCAGCGCGGTGGGCCTAAGGGGAGGCGCCGAGTCCTCGAGGACTTATCTCCAGAAGCAGGCGACACAGCAGGAGCCCCGCCCCATCCTGTGCCCCGGGGACCCGCAGCGTGAAGCCCCCGCCAGGCTCGCCAGCCCGGAGCAGGGCCCGGCCAGGGTCCCCGAGCCGCTCCCAGGGCGCACAGGTCACCTCTGTAACTGAGGACAAAGGGAAATTTGGGTCCTTTCCTCGGAATGGGTCCAGAATTCTGGGAGGAACGTCTCAGCTCTTAGAAAGTATGCACTGGAGCCTCCAGAAGCTCAACGACGAGCCCGGCCTGGAGTGGAGGTGAAGCGCCACCGTCTTATCACACCTAGAGCATCACCACGGGAAGGAAGTCCCACCTGTTTTCACTCCAGAGAGGCTAAACGGATGTTCAGTCAAGCTTGCTAATGACGTCACTGACACGTTCCAAATCCATAGTTCAGTTCTTTGATTTGACATAAAGGAACTCAACTCTCCCTTTCCTATTTCCTTTCTTCCCCATGTGTGTCATATTTCTAAAGATTTCCCCCTTCTATTCATAACAGCAATTATCTTCTCTGTGTCCATTTCATCTACAAAATGGGGATGATCATTACCTCATACACATGTGAGAGTTAAAATAAGCCTAGACCTGCTAAAAGAAGCAGATGTAGCTCAGTGGTTGAGCGCCTGCTTCCCATATATGAGGTCCTGGGCTCAATTCCTGGTACCTCCAAAAAAACAAACAAACAAAAAAAAGACAATACATGTAGAGCATTTAAAACAGTTTGTAAATGTTCATAAATGTTGTCTTTATGAGAAAAGTCACCATTTTCAAAAAACAAAACAAAACACACACACCCACACACACACACATCACCATTTTTCAATTCCTTCTACCTTCTCTGCCCACATCCCAGTTTGTGGTATAATCTGGGGTTTGTGACCACGTTTAGGGCTCACTATTATTACTATGTATTTTATTCTTCAAATTTATTTAACATTTGCAAGATTTTATTATTATATTCTCAATAATCATTTCATCTTAATTTGTCTTTAAATTCTTTCACCACTTATCAGCCTTAATTCTGTGATTAAATGGTTGCAGTGCTCATTATCAGTCCTTTTATAATTCAACCTTCCTATTATTGAGTTCTCTAATTGGACACAATGAACAGCATAAGAGTTTAAAGGAGAGGAACATTCCAGGCATATTACCCCTTAGATGAGTGTCATCTTGTTGCTTTATTTCATGAACAGCATCTTGTTGGAGTTTGAAATCTTGTTTTGAATCACAGCAGTTTGAATCCAGCCCCACTTTGGTTTCTGCAGACACCAGGGTCTTGATTGAAGTATCCTGTCCTCTAAACCCGACATTAAATTCGTTTTAGTTGATTAGTTGATAGACAAAAGTGCCCATTTTGAAAATGAAGTGAAAATGAAGCCTGACCCTGTAACTGAAAGTTTAAGAACCAACAAATAATTATGATTCCAAAATCATTATATAGATGCCTTTATTTTATAAAATAGCAAAGGTTAACACCTGACATTGCTGATGCCGGCAGGATTTCGCCTAGACCTGCTGTTGTGATGCTCGTTCCAAACAGGTCTCAGCCCTGTTAATAGTTACTCTAGGCTTAGCCTCTCCTTTGTGTCTACTTCCTATTTTTTTTTTGCACACCTTGTAAAGTTTTATTGAGATATATTCACATACCATACCATCTATCCAAAATGTACAATCAATGGCTTTTAGTATAATCTCAGTATTGTACATTCATCCCCACAAAGAATTTTAGAACAATTTCATTACTCCAAAAAAACCCACAAAAAACTCCACACCCCTTAGCAGTCACCTCTCAACCCCTCTATCCTTCCCCAGCCCTACATAACCACTAATCTAATTCTATCTTTATAAATTGATTTAGATTTACATTTTCTATAAATGGAATCTCACAATATGTAGTGCTTTCTGTCTAGTTTCTTTCACTTAGCATAATTTTTTCGGTCCGATATTAACATCTTGTAATATTAACATACATTTGTTCAGTTTCACAGAAAACCAGTCTTATCTATGCAATATTACCCACATTCATATTTCACATGAGGTTTTACTATGTTATAAAGTCCCAAATTACATTTTTTAGTCTTCCTTCTAGTAATATACATGACCTCTGACTCGCCCTTTCGACAGCTGTCATACTCATATAATAGCACTGCTAGTTACAAACACTATGTTGTGTTTTCACCTTTTCTATTCATTTCCAAAGATCAACATACAATCTTTTTATTGTTATTATTTTTTTTTTTACCATTTCTACACAAGATAACCCTCAGCTTTCCATTCTCTAACCTCATTCTATTTTCTGGTGACCCATATGCAAGTCATTAACTCCATGAGATTACACAATATATTTAGTTCATAGTAGTGCAATCATATAGTATTTGTCCTTTTGTGTCTGGCTTGCTTCACTCAAGATAACGTCCTCCAGGTTCATCCATGTTGCCATATGCTTTATGACTTTGTTTCTTCTTACAGCTGCATAATATTCCATCGTGTGAATAGACCACAGTTTGTTTATCCATTCATCTGTTGATGGACATCTGGGTTGTTTCCAACTTTTGGCAATGGTGAATAATGTGGCTATGAACATCGGTGTGCAGATGTCTGTTCGTGTCACTGCTCTCAGTTCTTCTGGATATATACCCAGTAGTGGTATTGCAGGGTCACATGGCAAGTCTATATTCAACTTCTTTAGGAACTGCCAAACAGTCCTCCATAGTGGTTGTACCATCCTGCATTCCCACCAACAGTGAAGAAGTGTTCCTATCTCTCCACATCCTCTCCAACACTTATAGCTTCCTGTCTTCTTAATAGTGGCCATTTTAATAGGGATGAAAATGCTATTGTAACTTTGATTTACAGTTTCCTAATCACTAGTGATGTTGAACATTTTCTCATGTTTTTTTTCTTCTTTTTTTCCATTTGTATTTCTCTTTCGGATGAAAAATTCAAGTCTTTTGCCCATTTTAAAATGAGGTCATTTGTCTTTTTATTGTTGAGTTGTGATATTTCTTTATATATCATGGATATTAAACCCTTAACAGACATATGATTTCTATACTTTCTCCTATTAAGTCACTGGCCTTTTCACCCTTTTGTAAAGCCCTTTGAGGTGCAGAAGTATTTAATTTTAAGGAGGTCCCATTTATCTATTTTTTCTTTTGTTGCACATGCTTTGGGTATAAGGTCCAAGAAACCACCACCTATCACAAGGTCTTGAAGATATTTCCCTACATTTTCTTCTAGTAGTTTTATGGTCCTGACTTTTATATTTAGGTCTTTGATCCATTTTGAGTTGGTTCTTTTATAGCGTGTGAGATAGGGGTCCTCTTTCATTCTTTTGGTTACGTATATCCAGTTCTCCCAGTACCATTTGTTGAAGAGACTGTTTTGTCCGGTTAAGATGGACTTGGCAGGTTTGTTGAAAACCAGTTGGCTGTGGAGGGTTTATTTCTATTCCACTGATCGATGTGTCTATCTTTATGCCAGTACCATGCTGTTTTGACCACTGTAGCCTTGTAATATGTTTCAAGGTCAGGCAGTGAAAGTCCTTCCACATCACCCTTCCTTTTTTTTTTTTTTTTTACCGGGAGGTCCCGGGGATCGAACCCGGGTCCCTCCATATGGGAGACGGATGCCCAACCAGTTGAGCCACATCCGACCCCTCACCCTTCCTTTTTAGAATGCTTTTGGATATTCGGGTGCACTTTCCTTTCCAAATGAATTTGGTAATTGCCTTTTCTATTTCTGTAAAGTAGGCTGTTGGAATTTTGATAGTTATTACATTGAATCTATAAATCAGTTTGGGTAGGATTGACATCTTCATGGTATTTACTCTTCCAATCCATGGACACAGAATGTCTTTTCATTTGTTTAGGTCTTCTTTGATTTCTTTTAGCACTGTTTTGTAGTTTTCTGAATATAGGTCCTGCACTTCTTTAGTTAAATTTATTCCTATGTATTTGAGTCTTTTTATTGCCGTTCTAAATGGAATTTTTTCCCCCTGATTTACTCCTCAGAATGTTCAATACAAATGTATAGAAACATTTATGATTTTTGTGTGCTGATCTTGTATCTTGCCACTTTGCTGAACTTTAGCTCAAGTAGCTTTGTTGTAGACATTTCAGAATTGTCTAAATATAAGATCATGTCATCCCTGAATAGTGAGAGTTTTACTTCCTATTTTCCTGTTTGGATGCTTGTTATTTATTTATTTTCTCTAATTGCTCTAACTAGAACTTCTAGCAAAATATTGAATAACACTGGTGACAGTGGGCATCCTTGTCTTGTTCCAGATCTTAGAGGGAAAGCTTTCAACCTTTCCCTATTGAGTATGATGTTGGCTGTGGGTTTTTAATTTATGCCCTTTATCATATTGAGGAATTTTTCTTCTATTCTTATCCCTCAAAGTGTTTTTATCAAGAAAGATTTTGTCGAATGCCTTTTATGCATTGGTTGAGATGATGATGTGGATTTTGTCCTTCAAAATCTGTTAATGTGTTATATTACGTTAATTGATTTTCTTATGTTGAACCACCCTTACATACCAGGAATAAATCCCACTTGGTTGTGGTGTATAATTCTTTTGATATTCTGTTGATTTCTATTTGCAAGTATTTAGTTGAGAATTTTTGCATCTATGTTTATTAGAGAGATTGGTCTGTAATTTTCTTTTCTTGTTGTATTTTTATTTGGCTTTGCTATTAGAGTGATGTTGGCTTCATAAAATGTATTGGGTAATTTTCTCTCTTCTTCAATTTTTTGGAAGAGTTTAAACAGGATTGATGTTAATTCTTTTAGAAATGCTTGGTAGAATTCATCTATGAAGCCATCTGGTCCTGGAATTTTCTTTGTTGGGAGATTTAGGACTGATTCAACCTCTTTAAATGTGATTGGTTTGTATTTCTTATAGACTTAATGTAGGTTGTTTGTGCATTTCATCTAGGTTGTCTAGTTTCTCATAATATCCTCCTATGATCCTTTTTAATTCTGTGGGTTCATTGTAACTTACCCCATTTCATTTCTAATTTTATTTATTTGCATCTTTCTTTTTTTTTCTTTGTTAATCTAGCTAGGGGTTTGTCAATTTTATTGGTTTTCTCAAAGAACCAGTTTTTGGTTTTGTTGGTTTTTTCTATTGTTTTTTTTTTGTTCTTGTTTTCAATTTCATTTATTTCTGCTCTCATCTTTATTATTTCTCTCCTTCTGCTTGCTTTAGGAATGATTTGCTGTTCTTTTTCTAGTTTCTCCAGTTGTTCAGTTAGATTTTTGATTTTAGCTCTTTCTTCATTTTTAATATAAGAGTTTAGGGCTATACATTTCCCTCTCAGCATTGCCTCTGTTGTATCCCATAAGTTTTGATAAGCTGTGTCATTCTTCTAGAGATATCTACTTATTTCACTTACAATTTCTTCTTTGACCCACTGATTATTTAGAAGTGGGATAAGCCTTCACACATTTGAGAGTTTACTTCTTTTCTGTCTATTATTTATTTCTAGTTTCATTCCATTATGATCTGAGAAGGTTCTTTGTATAATTTTAATCTTTTTATATTTATTGAGAGCTGTATTGTGACCTAACATGTGGTCTATCCTGGAGAAAGATCCATGGGCACTTGAGATGTATGTATAATCATCTAATATGGGATCCAATGTTCTGTATATGTCTGTTAGGTCTAGCTTGTTTATCATATCTTTGATTTCTCTGTTTCCTTGTTGATCTTCTGTCTAGTTGTTCTATCTAATGATGTGAATGGTGTATTAAGTCTCCAACTATTATTATAGAGACATCTATTTCTCCCTGCAGTTTTACCAGAGTTTGCCTCATGTATTTTGGGGCACCCTGGTTAGGTGCATAGATATTTATGACTGTTATATCTTCAGCGTGGATTGTCCCTTTTATTAATATATAATGGCCTTCTGTACCTCTTATAACTTTTTTGCATTTAAAGTCTGTTTTTTCTGATATTAGTATAGCTATCCCTGCTCTTTTTTTTGTTACTATTTGCATGGAATATCTTTTTTTTTTTTTTTTAAGATTTATTTATTTATTTATCTCCCCTCCTCCCCCATTGTCTGCTCTCTGTGTCCATTCGCTGTGTGTTCTTCTGTGTCTGCTTGTCTTCTCTTTAGGCGGCACTGGGAACCGATTCTGGGACCTTCCAGAGTGGGAGAGAGGCACTCAGTCTCTTGTACTGCCTCAGCTTCCTGGTCTGCTGTGTCTTTTATTGTCTCTCCTGTGTCTCTCTCATTTTTTTTTTTTTTTCATCATCTTGCTGCACCAGCTGTCCGTGCAGGTCAGCTTGCTTTCACCAGGAGGCCCCAGGAATCGAACCCTGGACCTCCTATATGGTAGACGGGAGCCCAACCGCTTAAGCCACATCTGCTTCCTATGGAATATCTTTTTCCAAACTTTCACTTTCAGCTGCTTTGTATCCCTGGGTCTAAGGTGAATCTCTTGTAGGTAGCATATGCATGGCTCATGGTTCCTTATCCATTTGTCATCCTATATCTTTTGATTGGGGAGTTTAATCCATTCACATTCAATGATATTACTGTAAAGGTATTACTTACATCCACCATTTTATTCTTTGGTTTTCATATGCCATACCTTATTTTCATCTGTCTTTTTACTCTTTTGGTTATCATTTCTGGTATTCTTGCCTTCTACACTCTCCTCCAAGCCTCTTTCTGCTATCTTTTTGGGGGGAGGGGTGCTGTAAGGCTCCCTTTAATGCTTCCTGCAAATGCAGATTCTTTTTAATGAACTTTCTTAGTTTCTGTTTATTTGTGAATATTTTAAACCCAACTTCTTATTTGCAGGACAATTTTGCCAGATAAAGAATTCTCAGCTGGCAATATTTCTTTTTCAGTATCCTATTTATATTATACCACCGTCTTCTCACCTCCATGGTTTCTGATGAGAAATCTACACTAACTCTTATTGGATATCCTCCCTCCCCTTTTTTAGGGAGTACTGGGGATTGAACCCGGGACCTCATACATGTGAAGCAGGCTCTCAACCGGTGAGCTACACCTGCTATGTTGTGCATCCCTTGTATGTATGGTTTGCTTCTCCCTTGCTACCCTCAGAATTTTCTCTTTATATTTGACATTTGACATTCTGAGTAGTATGTGTCTTGGAGTAGGTCTATTCGGATTTATTCTTATTGGGGTATACTGCGTTTCTTAGACATGTAAATTCATATTTTTCCTAGAGTTGGGAAATTTTCAGCCATTATTTTCTCAAATACTCGTTCTATCCCCTTTCCCTTAATTTCTCCTTCTGGAACTCCCATGACACATCTATTGTTGTGCTTCGTGTTGTTTAACTCCCTGATCCCTTGTTTATTTTTCCTATTCTTTTCTCTCTCTTCAATTTCAGCTGTTCTGTCTTCTGTATCACTTATTCTTTCTTCTATCATTTCGAGTCTGCTGTTGTATGACTCTAATGTGTTTTTTTTACTCTCACCTACCATGAATTTTACTCTGAATGAATGGAAATTTTCTATTCAGGTTTTCAAATTCTTTTTTGGTATCTTCTTGATGTCCTTAATCTCTTTAGCCATATTATCTTTTAACACAATTTGATTTTGGAAATTTGTATGAATCTCATCGATTAGTTGTCTTGAATCCTGTGTCTCATCTGGGGTTTTAATATATTCCTTTGCTTGGGCCTTTTCTTCCATTTTCTTAGTATGGCTTGTATTTTTTTTTCTGGATGTCTAGGCATCTGATTATGATGGTGAGTTTTACTCTGATACTCAATTTCTCTCTCTTTCGTATGAATTTAGTGGTAGGAGGCTGTATGTTACTCTCATCCTTTTATTCTTGGTTCAGCTTGTTCTAGGTCTTTAGGATTGTCCCTGTTAGTTGCTCAAATCTGGACCCTAGACCCAATAATTTGTTGCAGACCCACTTCAGAGGGCCTTGGGGAGGGAGGTTGTAAAGGCCAGAAAAAAACCTCTCTTATTTACTTTTATCTTCCTCACATGCACTTCCTTGGTCGGCCAGCAGATGACACTCTTGGGCCAGCCTCTCAGTCCAAAGCCTGGTCAGAGTGTGTTTCCTGCAACATAGACTGGATGGATGGGACCAAGGGTCCTGCCTGGAGCCTAAGAGCCTGGTAATTCAAACTTTCTCAGAAGCAGTTCTCCAGCCTTTTCCTGGGTACAAAATAATTCTACTCCCCTCTGTGTCCTCAACAACCAGTCGCAGTCCATAGAGAGGGTGTTTGAGAGGGTTGGACGTCTTTTGTCCCAAGTTGGCTCCTAAGGCATACAACGGTGCAGCCCCTCCCAGTCTGGAAGGGCTCTTGGGACACAGGAGACCAAATTTGTGGGAAGCTGAGTTAGCCTTAGGGTGTTCCTTCTCTCTTCTCTTTCCTGGGGAGGTGTATCCCTGTGGCACCCTCTGCCTGTAGCCGCATGTGAGAATTCAAAATTGTCCATAGGGTGGGGAAGGGTGCTGGCAGCTGTATCTGTAGCTTTAACTCACAGTTTTGTCCTCAAGATTCTTATCCTTTGTCTCTCTCTACTGGGTGTTGTCCAGTCTTCCTCTGGTGTCCTAAGCCCTAGACTGGAACACTTTTTTTCTAGGCTCTTTCTGCTGTCTGCTAGCTATTTTTATGATAGAGAAGAGAGTGCTGTGTCTTTCAAATCTGCTGTCTTCCCAGAAGTCCCTTACCAAATTATTTATTCCTGCATTTATTGAGATGGTTGTATGGAATTTTTTAATGATTTATTTTATTTATTTTACCCTACCCCCTTGTTGTTTGCACTTGCTGTGTCTGTTCATCTTTCTTGTCTCTTTAGGAGGCACCAGAACTGAACCCATGACCTCTGATATGGATTTTTATATATTATTATAATTCTAATCCACCATCTTCTGAAAGTACTCTCTGTGTATACTTACTATTGTGATGGTAATTCTAGACTGAACTTACCTTCGTTTATGGTCATTTCAGAACTATGCTCATGCTTGTGTTTATTTGCAATTGTGATGGTAACCATTCTCCTCTCCCCTATTTGGATCCATAAAAACTCCTGCTCCCCTAGTTCAGGGAAGGCAGATTTGAGACACTCCCATCCTTCCCCTGGTATTAATAAACCTGCTTTCTCTCACGGCCATTCTGCTGTGGACTTCAATTCATCTGGTCCAGGCAAGAACCTAGAGGTACCCCTGCGGAGTTTCCTTCAGCTTTGCAGCCTTCTTCCCCATCACAGTTTTATTGAGCCACCTGACTAGAGTTTGAAGCCAGCCCCACTTTATACCTTTGCTTACTTTTAAAAATATGCCTGGGTGATTATAGGCACCTTCCTTTACCCTTGAAATTAAAGAAAAAAAGAAAAAAAAATTTCTCCACCTTATACAGATGTTTATTTTATGAGTCCTCATTCTTAATAAAAATAGGTCTTTTGGCCAGGTATTCCCTCCTAAATGTGCATTAGTGTTCTTGCATCCCTGATTTGTCTGCCTGCAGGTTGGTAGCTTCTTCTTTCATTTCCCCTATGTAGATGGTTGACCCCATCAAGTCTGCATTACTAGTACAGTGATTTGACTTGAAGAAGGGAGTTTAGAAAATCCTGTTATCTGTATGTTTTATTTTATTTTTTGATAATACTACTTTGCTGGAGCAAAGTTTCCATATCTAATTTCTGATCAGTCCCAGCCTTCATTTTTTTTTGAGTACAAATTATTTAATTTTATTAAAAGTTAAATGATATAACCAAAATATACAACCACTGCATCTAAAATCAGTTTGTGTGGGAAGCGGCTGTGGCTCAATCAGTAGGGCTCCCGTTTACCATATGGGAGGCCCCGGGTTCGGTTCCCGGGGCCTCCTGGTGAAGGCAAGCCCACCCGCACGGCGTGGTTAGCTGACCCCAGCGAGCACAAGCAGCAAGCGGGGGATAAATGAATAAATAAATAAAATCTTTAAAAAAAAAAAAAAAAAAAAAAAAAAATAAAATAAAATCAGTTTGTATATTCACAGTTAAAGTGCTAAGGAGAAATATTTACCAAAACTGACATCAGTCTACTGTAAAAAAATAAATCACTAAGAGCAGAGTGCAAAGCATGTCTAGTTAATTCTAATACAGTTCAGGCTCTAACCAAGTGCACTTGTTCTATACATATTCAAAACAGTAACTTTTTGACTCATTTGGAAATGACTGAACATTTTAATGAACATATGAAAAAGAAACATGAAGAACCAATGTTGCACAATACAAGGTCTTTAGCATAAATACTTTCTAACTAGATGTTGATAAAGCAAGATTAAATTTTCTGAGTAAAGTTTAGAATCACCTTTGCAATTTAATGCAGAATAGGTTTTTAAAAACTACACTCCCAAGTGCTGAGTATTTAAAAATAATTATTTTGTAGAATAATGAAAAAAAAAAGTTGCTTTTCTACCTTTATATCTCTTGGAAAATATGACGGCCATTGTTGTAAACAGTAAAACAGAGAAAGCCTTATTTATCTATTTATTTATTTATTTATTTATTACTTTACAAGCATGGCTGGTGCTGATCTGTAAATTAAATAGCAATGAGCAGAGCTGGAAGATAGGCTAGCTGACGTGT
Organism: Tolypeutes matacus; assembly: GCA_026826555.1. Taxonomy (NCBI): domain Eukaryota; kingdom Metazoa; phylum Chordata; class Mammalia; order Cingulata; family Chlamyphoridae; genus Tolypeutes; species Tolypeutes matacus. The sequence goes on from JAKSZT010053833.1 coordinate 7,244,443, forward strand.
ATAGTAGCCTGAGATGGGAAACCAGACGGCCTTAGAAGAACAGTCTGAGTGAAGGAGATTGAGGATGCTGCAGGCAGAGCTCTTGAATCCCACCCTTCATTTTGTGAACGGGCCCAGCCAGCATCAATAGCCATTTAACGACCAGCTTTCACCAGTTAGAGAGGAGCAAAGATGGTCCTTAGGCAGAGGCCTAGGGCCCCCACGTTGCCGCGGAAAACATTTATCCCTGGAAGTCCTGTCCCACATAGGGAGGCAGGTAGTCAGCATTTGGCTTAGAGAGGCAGCACAGTTGAGTCACAAAGAGGTTCTCTAGAGATGACTCAGGCATTAATTATAGTTGGGTTATAGCTTGATAAGATCAACTTTTTCCTTTAATGTCTTTAGTCCCATTTAATTGAAGTCTGATTCTTTTCGCTTCTTTAATTGGGGTGGTCTTTTAGAATTAATGCTGCTTTCTCAGCACCTTTAGAGCTGGTAAACTTTAACTCTGAATCCCAAGTATCATATAAGCCCTTGAAGATTCTAGGGAGTATTAGGTTATACACAAAAAGTAAAGCATCTTAGGACTTAGAAATAACACTCAGAGATCAGAGCTCAGGTGTAAATTTGACTGCTGCAAGGCCTTACAATCTAGGCCCTAATTTCCTTATGAGCATTTTAAATAAATCTGCATCTAGAGATCATTTTTGGCTACAGACAACAGTAAGAGTTTTGTTTCACTTTACTTTTATCCTTTTACCAAGATTGCTAGTCAATAGGCAAAACATAACTTATAGACTCTTGCCTTGCTTTTCTTTAAAATCCCTTTTTGTTGAAGATGGGTTGACTGCATGCTCTTTTAGAGAAACATCAGAGCAAAAACTGTGTAACTGATAAGAGATTTTGGTTGTTTTCATAACATCACATTTTTCTAAGAATAAAAAAAACTTTAACCAACAATAACATCATGCAGATCAGTATTAGGATAGACTAGACAGTGAGAACTTTCAGTCTGTAGGAATTTTATGCAATCCGTCAATATATAAGCAGATTGCACATTTACTTTCTCCTCCAGGTTTTCTATTTTAGAAAGATACTGTTTACCACAAAGAAACTTCAGCAGCACTGGAAGAAAACTGTTTTTCTAGTAAATTTTATGAGAACATAAGATTCCCAATGGAATCAAGATTATCTCCCTGTTACCATTGTTATCACTACCTTAATATAATTACACACTTATTGGGACATTAATATCTTGACCCTAAGGAGATATTACTTTCAACTATGATGGTGATTCCTTAAAATGCCAGAGTGGCAAATGTCATATGGATCTTTGCAAGCACTAAATGATTTCCCTTAACAGTAAACATAAGTCTACGCTTTGGAATCATCTTAGGAAATAAATACTGTGATTATGCACAGTATTTTATGAAAAATTGTTTTTTTTTTACAGAAGTTTAGTACCCTGATAAAAATTCTGATCAGAATGAAATGTGACTAAAATTTAAAACATTGTCAAAATAACATCCCATTTAAACTTTTCTACAGTTTACATAGTATTATATTTTTCAATTTTGGAGTACATTTTTCCACTGTGAATTAAAATATAAATATATTGATAATGTTAATTTTCATAAACATATATATTTAAGCACCTCACTTTTTACAAGGTGGAAGAACAAATTATTTTGTAGCAGTTTGCACATTAAAGATATCCTTAAGGCTTTTGTTAGAATACTAAAACTTGTGAGGTCTGAACATTATATTTAAGTGGGCCTCTATTTATCACAGTGACAATAAGTTAGTAGAATAGTTTGGAAAAGACTTAGGTTCCAAAACAGCAGTAGCTCTGTATCTTTTAAAACCATTACGGTTATGATGAAGCTATTCTGATAAGGCACTGATTCTTTGTTCTTTATATATATTGATTATTTCAGAAGGACTTTTATATCCTTCCACTCAAAACAGACCAGCCATTTAAGAAAACTGTGTTACTTTAACAGAGAGAAAAAGTCACATTTTAGTTTTGCATCAGTACACCATTCCGTAAACAAATCTTAGCACAGTTAATAACACATCCAAGTGGCATCTGACAGGTTTTTCTGTTATAAAGTTACTTTTCATTATTAATATCAACTTATAGATTTTTACTTAATAATGGCTTCCCAAATCAGCTACTTACATTGAAATCTCTCAGTTTAGAAAATGCTTTTACAGACTTCCTACAACCTATAATTTTCTATATAATATTTTACAACCATTTATAACTATGTAGACTAGTTACTTTACCTTAAGACAAGTTTCACCTTTAAATAATTGACTTACAGTTAGCAACAAGTGACATTTACTTCTATTAATCCTCCTATGACGTTCCATATCCATTCCAGTCTTGTCCTACATATATCCACCCAGATTTTATGAAAACCAGCCATCTTATCTTACAAAACACTCTGTTAAACAAGCTTTTACAACCTTTACTTCTTTTCATATCTATTTAAGTATCGTCTTATATCCCTCATTCGGTTCTGTGAAAAACTAGTCATTTCACTTTAGGCAAAAGAATTATTTTAAAAAGAGGTTTGTAATAATTTCATTAGTGAAAAACTTAAAAATTTATCTTCTTAAAGATTCAGTGGACATAGTGTTAACTTATTAATACCTGTATAACCCTGGGAGATTATACCCAAGTAGAAGAAAGTTAAAATAATATTTTATGTAAGAAATGTTCTTTTTTCTTTTTCTTCATAGGACGTTAAAACCACTTTGTTTTTATAATTCCTTAAAATTATAAATAACCTCAAAAGCATACTGACTATTAGGCTCTGGAGAATATATTATACAGTAATTGTTTTATTTGTTTTAATTGTAATTTAGAAAACCTTTTTCATAGCTTTCAAGGATCTTTTTCTTTACTTACTGTAATTTGGCCATTGGGTTGTTAATTACTCTCATCTCAAGGCTGTTAATACTTCATAGGGGACTTACAGGACAAACTATGCAGATCAAGGTTTCTCTCGTAATATCCTCTTTGTCCCTATCATTTCAAAAGTCCAGGCCTGGTAGACAGAAATCTAAGCTAAACTCCCATCTCCCCTCTGTTTCCACACCAGCCCATCCCCCATGGTTTCCTAGACTGGTTTCAAGGAGTCACTGGAATTCAGTCAAGGTTAGGAGCAGACCCTGGGGGTAGCATAGCCTATGGGAAGATTGTGCAGGGATGTGGGAGGAACATTTTAGGTTTTTTTTTTTTTAATAATTTCTTTAGTCAGCTTTTTCTATGACCTTTTCCACCCTGTTTGCTTTTCTAACTTGGGCTCCAGGATTATTCATTTACATATAAAAGCACTTATTTTAATTTTTGGCAATTTGAATAGAGCTCTTTTAAGAGTTTTCATTTGTTAATTTGATATTACTATCCAGAGGTATGAAAATATACACTGAACAGACGACGCAAATAGAGTTAGACACACGAACAGAATCATAAAACTCACTAATTTGCCTCCTAATTCTCATTCTCTTGTATGGTTGTCTCCAGATTTTCCATCTTTCCACACCTCTGGGTTTTACCACCTTTAAGATCTCCTCTAGGATCAGTGTGGCATGTAATGTGCAAGCTCATTCTTAGAAACACTTATATATATAAAAATTGAAGAAAAACTTATCTGGGCATTATTTGGTTAACAGGTTTTTTATCAAGGCAGGTACATTTAGGAAGCTCTGCTTCAACTATTTGGTTTTCATTCAGTAGCAAAGCTCCCTTTCCCCCGGGTTCTTTCTTTCAGGTTTCTGTGGGTTCCCACCCAGCTGTTCTTGGGGTTTTCCCAGGGTCGTCCGGGACAACACCTTTCCCATTCTCTGTAATATGCACATTGTTTGGCTCTCAGTTTAAAAATTTCTCCTGTCTCTGGAAGGGTGGAGGTTGGGCCCAGGGTCTACCTTTTTGAGGCAGTCTTGTTCTGATTGTTTTCGGTTTATTAGAGCTTTGAGAAGGGTCATGTGCCTTCTGAGGTGCAGTTGTTCTTTGACTTGGTCCCTATTGCAATAAACCTCATAGGCAGTGCTAACTAAACTAGAGACAGGTAATTCTCGTCCCCCGTCGATTTTCTGTAGCTTCCTTCTCATATCTAGAGAGCTTTTGGCAATGAAGGTTCTATTTAAAAGTCTGGTATTTTCTGGAATTTCTGGATCTATATTAGTGCATTGCTGATAGACAGTATATATTCTTTCTAGGAAAGCGGAGGGACTTTCTTCTGATTCTAAATTAGCCCAGTCCTCAGCACCGTTAGTATTCCATTTAAGATTCTTTACTGGTACTGCTGCCTCCTTTCCAGCATACCCTGGTTCATTAGGACTTTTTCTCTTTCTTACCTGTTTCCTGCTCTGCTTCTTCATTTACTATTTTCCCTTCATCTCCTGTTATCCGCAAGACCTCAATACCAGACCAATTGCAGGTTGGCGTAATTAAGCTTTTTATTTTATTTTTATAATTTAATTTAATTTTTATTTTTATAGAGTGGGCTACCATTTTCCCACCTAAGTTAAATCTGACAGGGGTAGGGGTAAGCATATACACAAATTCTTCATCTATTCCTAGGGGCATTTCCTGGAGGAGGAGAAATTTGTCCAGCTCAGCTGCTGATCTTAGTGTTGCTGGATTTTCTCCAGGTTCTTGGCTAATGAATTTTTAAGTGCAAGCCGGTTTAGTTAGGCCAGTAATTTATTAAGGAGGGGAGGGAAGAGAAATGGGAGAAAATAACAGATTATGAGGCCCAGGTAGAGAGCAAAAGGGCTGAAAAGGGATAGTCCTGATTTACAGACTACAATTCCCCATTACAGATTACAAATGCCCACGTTTACTTGGGTGCTGATCCAGGCAGGAGGAAGGAAGGCCAGAACAGGGTTGGGTTGGCTTTTCCACTTGCTTTTTAAACCATTCATTATTCCGCCCCTTGGCTAAAGTCAGGGGAGGAGGAGTCCCAGTTGTTTGCTTTTTTTTTTTTTTTCTTCTTTCTACGGCAGAGTTTACTTCTCATTCAGCTTTATGTTAAGAGCAAAGCTTTTTGGGGCCCAGTTCTTTTGTGAAAGCTTCTTATTAGATTCCTTACCTTGAGTGGGCCCTAGGCTTTATCTCTGGTCCCCTATAACCCGAAAGTTTCTTAAAGAGGAAGCACAAGTTTTCTAGGCTTTGGCCAAAACTTTCAGGGTGGGAGCTGACTTCAGTGCTTGATTTTTTTTTTTTCCCCCCCCCCCGCCCCCCCCCCCCCCGTTGTCTGCTCTCTGTGTCCATTCACTGTGTGTTTTCTGTGTCTGCTTGTCTTATCTTTAGGCAGCACTGGGAACCGATCCTGGGACCTTCTGGAGTGGGAGAGAGGCTGCTCAAGCTCTTGCACCACCTCAGCTCCCTGGTCTGCTGCATCTCTTATTGTCTCTCCTCTGTGTCTCTTTTTGTTGCATCATCTTTTTTTTTTAACATTTTTGAAATTTTACTTTGTACATTTAATAATTGAAAATATAAACAATTAAAAACTAAAAAGTAAACACAGATGAATAAATATATACATTTCTCAATTAAATGTAATGGATACATATAAAAATTTTTTTTAATCAAACAATATATTGCACAATATATTTGGTTCATAGTAACGCATTCATACAGTATTTGTCCTTCTGCATCTGCTTGCTTCACTCAACATAATGTCCCCTAGGTTCATCCATGTTGCCATATGCTTTATGACTTCACTTCTTACAGCTGCATAATATTCCATCGTGTGAATAGACCACAGTTTGCTTATCCATTCATCTGTTGATGGACACCTGGGTTGTTTCCAACTTTTGGCAATGGTGAATAATGTGGCTATGAACATCGGTGTGCAGATGTCTGTTCGTGTCACTGCTCTCAGTTCTTCTGGGTATATACCCAGTAGTGGTATTGCAGGGTCACGTGGCAAGTCTATATTCAACTTCTTTAGGAACTGCCAGACAGTCCTCCATAGTGGTTGTGGACGCCTTTAATTTTTTTGTCTTGTCTAATTGCCCGAGCTAGAACTTCTGGTACAATATTGAATAACAATGGTGACAGTGGACATACTTGTCTTGTTCCTGATCTTAGGGGGAAAGCTTTCAACCTTTCCCCATTGAGTATGATGTTGGCTGTGGGTTTTTCATATATGCTTTTATCATATTGAGGAATTTTCCTTTTATTCCTATCTTTTGAAGTATTTTTTTATCAAAAAAGGATTTTGGGTTTTGTCGAATGCCTTTTCTGCGTCTATTGAGATGATCATGTGGTTTTTTCCCTTCAATTTGTTAATGTGGTGTATTACATTGATTGATTTTCTTATGTTGAACCACCCTTGCATACCAGGAATAAATTCCACTTGGTCGTGATGTATAAGTCTTTTGATATGCTGTTGGATTCGATTTGCAAGTATTTTGTTGAGAATTTTTGCATCTATGTTCATTAGAGAGATTGGTCTGTAATTTTCTTTTCTTGTGGAATCTTTATCTGCCTTTGGTATTAGGGTGATGTTGGCTTCATAAAATGTGTTGGGTAATTTTCCGTCCTCTTCAATTTTTTGGAAGAGTTTAAAGAGGATTGGTGTTAATTCTTTTAGAAATGCTTGGTAGAATTCACCTGTGAAGCCATCTGGTCCTGGACTTTTCTTTGCTGGGAGATTTTTGATGACGGATTCAATCTCCTTATTTGTGATTGGTTTGTTAAGTTCTTGTATTTCTTGTTGTGTCAGTTTAGGTTGGTTATGTGTTTCTAGAAATTTGTCCATTTCATCTAGGTTGTCTAGTTTGTTGGCATATAGTTTCTCATAATATCCTCTTATGATTCTTTTTATTTCTGTGAGGTCATTTTTAATTTCCCCTCTTTCATTTCTGATTGTACTTATTTGCATCTTCTCTCTTTTTTTCTTTGCTAGTCTAGCGAGGGGTTTGTCAATTTTATTGATCTTCTCAAAGAACCAGCTTTTGGTTTTGTTGATTTTCTCTACTGTTTTTCTGTTCATTTTCATTTATTTCTGCTCTAATCTTTATTATTTCTTTCCTTCTTTTTGCTTTGGGATTGGTTTGCTGTTCTTTTTCTAGTTTCTCAAGTTGTTCAGTTAAATCTTTGAGTTTAGCTCTTTCTTGTTTTTTAATATAGGCATTTAGGGCTATAAATTTCCCTCTCAAGACTGCCTTCGCTGTATCCCATAAGTTCTGATCCGTTGTGTTCTCATTTTCATTTGTCTCAATATATTTACTGATTTCACTTGCAATTTCTTCTTTGACCCACTGAATATTTAGGAGTGTGTTGTTCACGCTCCACACATTTGAAAATTTACTTTTTTCCTGTCTGTTATTGATTTCTAGTTTCATTCCATTATTATCTGAGAAGATGCTTTGTATAATTTCAATATTTTTATATTTATTGAGAGCTGTTTGTGACCTAACATGTGGTCTATCCTGGAGAAAGATCCATGGACACTTGAGAAGAATGTATAACCTGCTGAGTTTGGATGCAGTGTTCTGTATATGTCTGTTAGGTCTAACTTGTTTATCATATTGTTCAAGTTCTCTGTTTCCTTGTTGATCTTCTGTCTAGTTGTTCTATCTAATGATGTGAGAGGGGTGTTGAAGTTCCCGACGATTATTGTAGAAATGTCTATTTCTCCCTTCAGTTTTGCCAGAGTTTGTCTCATATATTTTGGGGCACCCTGGTTAGGTGCATAGATATTTATGACTGTTATATCTTCCTGGAGGATCGTCCCTTTTATTAATATATAATAGCCTTCCGCATCTCTTATCACTTTTTTGCATTTGAAGTCTGTTTTGTCTGATATTAGTATAGCTACCCCTGCTCTTTTTGTTTACTATTCGCGTAGAGTATTTTTTTTCAACCTTTTACTTTCAGCCGGTTTGTATCCTTGGGTCTGAGGTGAGTTTCTTGTAAGCAGCATATGGATGGCTCATGTTTTTTTATCCATTCTGTCAGCCTGTATCTTTTGATTGGGGAATTTAATCCATTCACATTCAATGATATTACTGAAAATGCACTGTTTATTTTGTCCATTTTATTCTTTGGTTTTCATATGTCATCTTATTTTTGTCTATCTTTTTACTCTTTTGGTTATCCTTTCTGCTTTTCTTTCTTCTATACTCTCCTCCAAGCCTCTCTCTCCTGTCTTTTTCTTTCAGTTTCTAAGGCTTCCTTTAATATTTCCTGCAAAGGTGGATTCTTTTTTGCAAACTCTCTTAGTTTCTGTTTGTTTGTGACTATTTTATACTCACCTTCATATTTGAAGGACAGTTTTGCTGGATAAAGAAGTCTCGGCTGGCAGTTTTTCTCTTTCAGTTTCTTAATTGTATCATACCACTGTCTTCTCACTTCCATGGTTTCTGAAGAGAAATCTGCACTAAGTCTTACTGGACATCCTTTGTATGTGATCGTTTGCTTCTCTCTTGCTGCTCTGAGAATTTTCTCTTTATCTTTTACATTTGACATTCTGAATAATATGTGTCTTGGCGTAGGTCTATTTGGATTTATTCTTATTGGGGTACGGTGTGCTTCTTGGACATGTAAGTTCTTTCTTTCATGAGAGTTGGGAAATTTTCAGCTATTATTTCCTCAAATACTCTTTCTGCCCCTTTTCCTTTCTCTTCCCCTTCTGGAACTCCCATGACACGTATGCCATTGTGTTTTGTGTTGCCATCAAACTCTCTGAGCCCCTGCTCAATTTTTTCCATTCTTTTCTCTCTCTGTTCTTTGCTCTCTTCAATTTTAGCTGCCCTGTCTTCGGTATCACTTATTCTTTCTTCTATCATTTTGAGTCTGCTGTTGTATGCCTCAAATGTATTTTTGACTTCACCTTTTGTGTTTTCATGCCCATGAACTCTGTTACTTTCCTGTTCTGGATTTCAAATTCTTCTTTGCTTACTCTCAATGTCTTCTTGATGTCATTTGCCTCTTTAACTATATTCTCTTTCATCTCATTAATTTGATTTTGGAAATTTGTGCTCATCTCATTGATTAGTTCTCTCAAGTTCTGCATCTCTTCTGGGACTTTGTGTATTCCTTTTCTTGGGCCATGTCTTCTATTTTCTTAGTATGGCTCGTAATTTTTTGCTGGTGCTTAGGCATGTGGTTAGGTTGTATTTTACTTAGATGTTCTATCTCTTTCTCTTTTATGGGGTTTTAGTGGCAGGAGGCTGTGAGTTACCACCGCTCTTTGATTTTTGGCTCAACCTTGATTGTTAGGATTGTTCTGCTGGTTGCTCAAAACTGGGCACTGGGCCCAGTAATTGGTTGTAGAGTCTTTTCCTAGAGCCTTGGGCAGGGAGCCTATAGAGGGCAGGAAAAGCCTCTCCTACTGATTAATTTTCTTATGTGCACTTCCTTGGTCTGCCAGGAGATGGCGCTTGTTGGCAGCTCTCAATTCAATGCTGGTCGGAGCGTATTTGTTGTGACACAGACCAGATCAATGTGATAGAACTTCCTGTCTGGGGGCTAAAAGCTTCGTAATTCAAACTTTCTGAGACAGTTCTCCAGATTTCTCTCATAGTGCCCTCCTTTTCCCAGCTAGGAAATATTTCCACTCCTTTCTGAATCCTCAACAATCAGTCCTTGTTAGTAGAGGAGGAGATTGTGAGGTTTGTATATCTTTAGCCCCTTGCAGGGTCCACGGCAAACAATGGCACAGCCCCATCCAGCCTGGCAGGGCTCTCGGAACAGGGCAGACCAAACCTGGGAGTCAAAAGCAGGGTCAGCCCCAGGCTCTCTCTCCCCTCTCCTGTGGAATCCTCAGCAATTAGTCCAGGGTAGAAGAGAGGGAGGTTGTGAGGGTCGGATTTCTCCAGTCCTTCCTAGGCTCCCAGGGCAAACCGCTGTGTGGAAGGGTCCGTGGGGCTCCGCAGCCCAAATTTACAGGTCAGAATCTGCGTCAGCCCAAAGCTGTGTCCCTCTTTCTCCCCATTCCGGGAGTGCTAGATCCCTGGAGCCCCCTTTGTCTGTGGTTGCAGGCCCAGAGGCCTGAGAATTCTGTGGCATGTGGGGGAGGGTGCCGGCAGCAGCAGAAGCTGCTACTTCCAGCTCACGGTTCTGTTGTCACGATTTCCCTCTTTTGTCCCTTTCTCCTCTGGGTGATATGCAGACTTCACCTGCTGTCCTAAACCCTAGGAGATCTTTTTCCAGGCTATTTCAGCCTGTCCTATAGCTATTTTTCTGGAGAAGAGATTCCCGTGTCTTACTAGTCCGCCATCTTCCCCTGTTTGCTGTTTAGATTGGTTATCCCACCCATCAGTCCCCTGGGAGGGGCCAATGATAAGGCCCTTGGAGAATATCCGGGCTTCTCCTGGCTTCCGGAGGAAATCCTGGTCCAAATGGAGTTTCTTGGGAGGCTCTTGCAGCAGCCATCTTGGGGGGTGTTCATGGCCTCGTGGGTTTAAGGGCAGTGGTTTTCCTGCTAGGCTCCAGATCCGGCTATCGTTTCCTAATCTATCCTGCCTCGTTAGACAGCCATCCTGGCCCAATGGAGACACAGGGTTTTTCTCTATGGAACCATAGGCTGGTCATTTTTTTTCCTGATTCTAAGCTATGTTAAGGTGAAAAACCATTTCCTGCTTTTTTGTAGGCTTGTGGTGAAGATTTTCCTGTCTTTCAAAATATATCCAAAGGGCTACATTTAGGAATGCTAGTGGAAGTAGGATTCCCTATTTTAAAGAATTTCAGTAGCCAGTAACCAATTAGGAATACCTGAGCCATGTACATGCAGTTAAACCCTGATTTAGCGGTTTAGGCAGACATTGAACGTATACTATACCTAAGTAACACACCATTTAAGGAACAGACACTTAGCACTTCCTATGTTCTTGAGCACTTTTCAGGAGTATACTTTAACAGACTCAAGGATCAGGAGTATATCCAACAACAGCCTCAAGCCTCAGGCTTAAGATGGGGACTTGAACCGCAGATGGAATGGTACTCTGCAAAATACCAGGAAACGGTGGAGAGGTCAGAGCAAGAGGGATCATTCTGGAAGGGGTTTAAGGGACCTGAACCACTGAACTAACTTCCCGTTCACTTTTTCTGTGGTGACCCGCTCACCCAGCCAGACGTCTGGACACAGGCCAGGAACCGCTTCTCTCTTTGAAGCTTTCACGCGCCTTTAGGGCCTGGAGTGCCACCCTGGCAGCAGAAATTCGATTATCGAGCTTCTAGACCAAGAGCATCCAGCGGCCGCAGAAAGCTCGGTTACCGCTCGGGGTCCCAGACCTTTGGGCAGCCGGACTCGTTCAGATACTCCTATGTCCTTAGTCCTGCCATTTGCCAAATTGATACCAACCAAAAGTAGGTTCTTTTCCTCCCTATGTGCCTAGAAAGCCAATTCCTGAGACACTGGGGTTTCAGAGAGAGAAAGCAAGCAATGGAGCACAGTGGCCTAATGGCCCCAAATTGCCTCCCTGATCTGCAGAAATACTAATATTTTATAACGTTGGGTGCTAATGAATAATTGGAGTGGAGCTGGACACAGGTTCCTTCATTAATAAAAATTAAGGGGCTGAACAGGACGGACCAGGTGGGGCAGCAAACTGGGTCAGTCAAAGGATTTGGGATAGGGCATACAGAGCAAAGGTCAGCTACACCGTCTTTCATACGGACATTAAACAGAGGTGGGTGGCATGGTCACCAGCCCAGTAATAAGTATGCACAAGGGTGAGTTCAATCTAGAATTACCGTCCCAATAGTAAGCAGACACTGGGGTCAGGTTAAGTCTAGAGTGAGCTGGCTAGAGTTCTGGAACCACGCTAGCCAGCTTCAGTAATTTCCGGTATTAACCTTTTGCTATTTTATAGTATAAAGGCATCTATATAAATATTTAGTAATCATAATTATTTGCTAATTCTTAACTGTCGGTTACAATGTGATTAGTTAAAACAAAGCCAAACTGGCTAAGGATGGACCCTAATCCAATATGACCGACACTTTTTGAGAAGAAGGAAATTTGGACACAGATAGAGGCACTGGGAAGGAGGCCATGTGAAGATGGAGGAGGCAGAGCTACAGTGCAGCCTCTAAAAGCCAAGGAATGCCAAGGATTGCTGGCAAGCACCCGAAGCCAGAAGCAGCAAAGAAAGATTCTCTTCCGTAGGTTTCAGATGGAGCAGGGCCCTGCTGACACTTTGATTTCAGAATTCCAGGCTCTAGGATGTGAGACAATGCATTTCTGTAGGTTTAAGCCATTTGGTTTGTGGTACTTTGTTAATGACAGCTCTGGGAGACAGTCCCAACCTTTCCCATGATAAAAAGGGTAGCTCTGAGGGTACAGGTGGTGATGACAGGTACCACCCAGGATGCTGAACTGAGATTGGCTTTCAGTTGCTCCTGAATCTCCTCACACCCTAGAAGTGAGCCAAAGATTGGCTCTACCACCTGGCAGCCAAACTGTTAGGAGAACAGTGCCGAGAAGTGGCACTCTGCGTGGGCCAGCACCCTGTGGGGGCTGGCCCTCCATGTGGGCCAGCTTGCCTTCACTAGGAGGCCCTGGGAATCGAACCCTGGACCTCCCATATGGTAGACGGGAGCCCAATCGCTTGAGCCACATCCGCTTCCCAGTCACCCCTTTTAGGTCCAGCTCTGTAGGGCTTCTCCAGATTGCTCTCCACAGAGCAGCTGCCCAGAAAACCGAAGCCTTTCCCACTGGGATTGGAAAGGCTGGGGCCCGAGACCCAAGAAGAGAAGAGATGGAGATGCTTGCCAGGCAGAGCTGGACTGAGGGTCACTGCCACTTCATTCTGTGAGGAGTAATTGGTCCAAGTTCCCTGATAAAAACAATGGGGGAAAGAACATGCTGGTGAGCATGGAATTTCTGGACAAGTTGTGGGAGTGAGAGGAATAGTGGGCACAGGTGGGTCATGGGTCTGTTAGCTCCATCTGACTCTGGAACCCTAATTCTAGAGGGTAAATACTGTCTTGCTTTTTTCCAAAGCACAATGACTTTTCCAGACAATTTGCTCCACTTTAAGCATTTCAAAATAATAAATGGTAGAATTTCCCCCCTATATCTGAGAATAATGAGATCATCTTCAAGCCCTTCTGTCATCCTCTGAGAACATAGATTTATTTACTTTTCTTATGGGGAAAAAAAAAAAAAAATCAGAAAAGAACAGCTTTATTATTTTTGAAAAAAATCATTGTAAAAAATTCAAGCAGTGTGAAGGAAAAATCACCCCAAATTCCACTTGCCCAGACATCTGTGATGTCTTCTTCCAGGGATCACTCTAGACCTCTGTCCGTGGGTAGCAATTTGTATAAAGTTTTACATAAATAGCATCATACTGCCTATGATATGATCTAGCTTACTCTTTTTACGTGGGCATTTCTCCATGTAAATAAATATTGATAGTCAGTACCATTTTTAAGGTGGCCTGCTGTTTCACTGGGCATATGGATCACAGTCTATGGAAACCAGCCTCTTACGGATTGACATCTAGCTTGTTTCATTTTGGTTTTTGGCTGCTTTAAGCACCAGCTTGATACACACCCTGTGCATAGATTTCATACTTGTATAGTTATCCTTCTTAGAAACATACCATAAATGGGCTTGGTGAGCCCAAGGGCATGCATTTTTATATTTTGACGTATCTTGACCAATGCCCTCTGCGAGGAGGCCCCAGCTGTGGAAGAGAGGGGACCCTCAGACGAAAGGGCACTTCTCTTCCACACTGAGGGATTTACTCTCCAGAGGGTTTTCTGAAGCTCACTGGTACGTTTTTTTTAAACTTTATTTTGTACATTTAATAATTGAATATATAAACAATTAAAAACTAAAAAGTAAACACAGATGAATAAATACATACATTTCTCAATGAAATGTAATGGATATATACAATTTTTTTTTGTGTGTGTGAATCGAACAATATGTTTCACAATATATTTGGTTCATAGTAATGCAATCATACAGTATTTGTCCTTTTGTGTCTGGCTTGCTTCGCTCAACATAATGTCCTCCAGGTTCATCCTCACTGATACATTTTAAGGCCACAGAAACTTCTGGGGCTGGTACGTAATAAGCATTTAATAAATGCCCATCATATGAACGTGGGTATTTATGGGAAGAAAAAAAAAAAGTTTTCCAGAGAAAAACAAAATAGGCTTTTCTTGAGTGATTCATGGAGTAGAGTGGAAACTTCCTCATGTCGCAGTGATTTTTCTCTGCTTGGGAACTCTTGTGGGTTGAATCGTGTCCTCCAGAAAGGTATGTTCAAGTCCTATGAATTCAAGGTACCTGTGAGTGTGGCCTTATTTGGAAACAGGGTCTTTGCAGATGGAATTAAATAAGATGAGGTCATGTTGGATTAGGACCCGAGTCCATTAGGACTGGTGTCCTTGTAAGAAGAGGGAAACTTGGACACAGAGAGAGACACACAGACACACACCGGGAAGACAGCCTTGTGAAGACAGAGGCAGAGAAGGGAGTGTCGCTGCCACAAGCCAAGGAACACCTGGGACCATCAGAAGCTGGAAGAGGCAAGGAAGGAGCCTCCTCTGGAGCAGCAGGAGAGCGCCTGGCCCTGCCCTCACCTTGGTTTTGGATGTCTGGCCTCCAGAACTGTGAGCTGATGCATTCCTGTGGTTTTCAGCCACCCAGTCTGTGGTCATTTGTCATGGCAGCCCAGGAAATTTGAGACAGGACCCAAGTGGAGGGGCAGGGGGTGGGGGAGCAGATGCGTCTGCGGAGGCTGTGGTCTGGAGGCCCCCGCCTGTGGGGGACGCTAGGCGAGGCGAGCAGCTCCTGCCAGGAGAGGCGCCCCCAGGGCCCCTCACGAGCCTGGGCTCCAGCCAGGGCCGCAGCGGGGCGCCCCATGCCGCCATCCTGTTCGTTCTGCCCCAGGGAGGAGCCGAGGAATCCATGTATCCAGCCAGGCTGATCGCCTCCTGCTCCGGAAGGCGTGAGGCTCGGCTCGTGGACGTGGGTTGAGAGCGGGCTCCGCAGCCTGGCGCGACACCGTGGCTATCAGGAGGCAAGAAGGTAGCCGCGCGGGGGGCAGGCCTGCAGAAGCCACTAGGCAGCAATTCCCCTGGACAAATAGGGGACGGTCTCCTGCCTGCCCACAGATGCCAGGACCGTTCTCTGAGCATGGGAGGAAGGAGAGGGGGCCGTATCAGTCAGTGGGGAAACCGTGACATGTGTCATGCACAGCCCATGACAAACGCATCCTCACCGCCAGCCGCATGTGCATTGGAGGTGAACAGGCGCCAAATCTCGGCCCAGGGCACATCACCACGTCCCCGTGGGCTCAGTGTTTGGTAGGTGTGTGGCAGGGTGTTTTCAGTGAATAAAATGTACAACTGGGAGGTGAGAGGCTCATCCTGGGAGTCATGTGGTGTGAACTCGTGTGTAAATAGCATCTCTTATGATTCTACTAAGCTGAGTCCAAAGTGAATCAGGGTGGGCCTCAGTCCAGTGTGGCTGGAGAGCTTAGCAGCACAGGAAATTGGACAGAGTAAGGCAGGAGACTGGAGGCAGATGACAGTGACGGAGGCAGCGACTGAGTCACGGCTGGCTGGCAAGCCACCGCCAGACCCCCACAGGCTCTGGAGAGGGCATGGGCTGCCGGCACCTTGACTGTGGACTTCTCGCCTCCAAAACTGTGAGACAGTAAATTCCTGTTGTTTCACCCACTGGTCTGTGGTATTTGCTGCAGAAGCCCTGGCAAACTAAGACGTCAATGAAACAAGAGACCCCTGACCTCATCATGCTTATTCTAGGCCAAATCGCTCATTGCCAAGAAAAATTGCTCATACTCGGACTTGGCAGAGAAAGTACTGAGTGCCGTGGGAGCTGGGGGAGAGGCCATTAGCTCCATCCAATCTATCCACTGTGGTTGCGGGAGATGACTTTTTGTGGATGGACTTGGCAGATGGGTACAGATTATATCGCGAAAAAGAATCTAAGGTAAGACAATTCAAGTAGAGGAGACGGCAAGGGGAAATTGCATCGTTTGTGGAAACCGCAAATATTTCGACACGCTTGGAATATAGCACGAAGCAGTATCATTTACAAGCAAGGACACTGAGACCAGTGCTTGCTTGCAAGGAGGCGATGATTTAAAGGGCTGTTGACATCTGACTCGCTCTTAACCTCAGTGTTTATCATTGTGATGGCACAAGCATCGTCAATTCTAGAAGCCCAGCTTAACCGGTCCCTTTGGAAATATGGACACACAAACTGAAGCCCCCTGGGCTGAACCCAGAGCCCATCTTGCTGCCGTGATTAGGGATAAAAGCTGTACCAGTGACCTGCCACGCGAGGGCACAATTGGCCCATTATGGAATCAAATTCGCTCTTCCAAAGAAAGACCCGGAAAGATCTTATCCTCCCAGGCTCTTCTGGAAAAGAAGTTACTAATGAGTGTGAGAAATGACTTAACGTTATTATGTAAAAGCTGCAAACATCTGCTGCGTGAGGTGCCTGGAAGAATTTGAGTAGAAAACTGCCTCCCGTTCTTGGCCCTAACTTCCCTAACTACTGAGATATTCTTTCTATCCACCGTTCTTTGTGTTGTGACACAGATCAGAGCTTTAGTGTGGGTGTGGACATCTGGCCACTGGACCAGAATGTTTTAAAATAGTTTTTTTTTTTGGGGTCACAGAAATATTGATGCAAATTAAAGAAAATTCGGAATATATGGAAAATCTGGATGCTCCACACCCATCAGTTACATATACAGACAGTATATATATATACATAGATGATTTAGGTATAGGTTATGTAGCTTGTAACTATATATGATGTATACTGTATTATATGTAACATTCATGCATATCAGACACGTAAAATGTGTGCACATATTAAAAACATATATTTACTAACTACATTCTTTTTTTCTGTGAATATACATTTTTATAAAATGGACAGCTTGCATGATATACTCTTCGTAATCTCATTTTAGTTTAATACACTGTAAGCAATTCTGAAATCATTAAATATTGTGTTTATTGTTTTTTAATCATGATTTTAAATAACTGCATAGTCTTTTAAAATATAAATGCATTGTAATTTTCCGAAACAATCCATTACTATATTGTGGGATATTTGGGTTATGGGTTGTTTGCCATTTTCCCCTCTTCTTGGAATAATAACCTTGAACTGGAATTTAGGAGTATATAAAATAGCCTTCCAGAACGGCCGCCCTAGCAGCATATGAGAGAGCACCCAAAGATTCTCAGGGTACTTATTAGATTTTGATAAACAGAATATTCCTGCCCTAGTTGAAAACATAGTTCAGTGGAAATCACAAAAGTCCCTAAAAGGGTATTTGAAGAAGAAATCAATGACTCAGGTTTGTTGTGCCTATGACGGTTCTCCCCATTTCTTGGTACGTGTGATAGTCGTATGATGGAGGGAGAACTGGACTTGGAGTCGGGCAACCGGGCTCTCGCCCAGGACACAGACCGACACTGACGTTGTGCTCTTGGACAGTTCGGGTAACTCCCCTCCCTGCCCGGGCCTCAGCTCTCACCCCATGAGAGAGGAGAATGGCACCTACAGAGCTAATGCGTTAAGAGGAGATTTCCTCTGTTCCTTGTAAAGCCCTAGTTTTAAGCGTTTCTGTCATTACTGGCTATTTGTGAACTAAGTATCAAAGACATGCTTCATTTTCCAGCTTCTTGCCTGGAACCTTCTACCTAACACAAGGAATTAGGAGTCCTGGCTTTGGGCTCCTGCTCTGCCAATGCTAATTTTCTGGCCTTAGACAAATCTCTTCCCTTTGATGGGCCCTTGTTTTCCCATTTATAAAATGAAATATCCCTTGAACTTCATACTTGGGAGTCTCACAAACAGAAAACTTGTTGGTTAAGCCATTCCTGATGTTAATTTTTTCACTGCAGTGGCAATAGCCACTGAAGGCTTACTGTATCCTAGGCACTGTGCCAAGTGTGCCATATGCATCATCTCAACACACCGCAATAACCAAAGGAGCTGAGTATTATTTTTCCCTCATTTTACAGAGAGGCAACAGAGAGGTTGTGATGTTGCCCAAGGGCAACTCAGCCAGTAAGTGGTTTTAGTTCTGGGATTTAAATTTATCATGTCTGACCCCAGAGCTTGTGTTTTAAATCACAGAGCTAGCCATATAACAGAATTATTTTCCAATCTCTTGTACTGGCAATACCCAAATGAAATGCTGTGTATAAAGGCAGCCTGAGACCTGTGAATGCTATGAAAATATAAGGTCATATTTTCCGTGTTTTCTCTTCTTTCTCCCTTCCTCCTTTTTTTCAAGGCAGTCTTGTGTGCTTTAGCCCTGGCTCTGTTGCTAGCTTGGGCATTTCCCACAACCTCTCGGTGCTTCTGTTTCCTCCTTTTGAAAGGAAGATACACCCTTTCTTTTTCCTACCAGATTAAGGGAACTGGAAAGGCTGACTGTGAGGAAATGTGTCTTTCTATTGATTTGCTTCCGTGTATATTCAGCCAGTATCTTTGCGAATGGTACTGAAGCCTTCTATCCATATCAGACGGAGAGTCCCCTGATGCCAGTCTCTCTTCTCTTCTTATTCTTTCTCTCATCCGCGGCACCGTTTTCACGGACCCAGGTCCTGACCGGCACCTGACCGGCAACATTTCTCAATTTTTGCCCAATGAAGCTGCACATGTTTCAGGGAGTTCACTGCTTTCAGAATGTTTTTGTAATTTCTGAGCTTTTAAATTGCAAAAGAAAAGAGACATGATCGCCAACGGGCATCCTGGTTGGATTCTGAGTCTTGCCCTCAGTGTGTAGAAATGCTTCTCTTTCTATCTTTCTGAAGCAATATAGAACAGATCTTTCTCTTGACCAAGAAGACAAGATGAATGGGTCAGTGGTAAAAAGACGAGCTGGCCTGTGTGGGGGGCCCGGTGAGGGCTGGAAAGTAGAAGAGTCCTGGACTGAGAATCAGGAGGGCTTGGTTCCAGCACTTGTTCTTCCCTCGAGGGGATATGGTGCTGGATGGCTGAGTCCCGCTTGTGGGCCTCAGTTTCCTCACTTAGAAAATTGATTTTCTAACCATGTTCTGCAGCCCCTTGCCCAGTGAACCAAGGTAGAAGTTCCGGGGCTCACCATTTGAGTCAACCAGGAGACAGTCCCTTTTTATCCGTCCGTTTTATGTAACTGAGTTCTATAGTGATTTGTTTGGAAAAGAGGCTCCCTGTTTAAAAAAAGGAAAAATAAGGCTTGAAATGAATTTCTGGTGCTTTTTCCACAACCGAGTTTTGTGATTTTAAAAGAGAACAGCCTTCCTGTAAACTAAATTTCAGCTGGACGGCCTCCCTGCTTTTTGAGATCTGGAAGAGGCAGCTTGATGCCAGTTCCCAGTCCAGAATCCTCCCCAGGATTTCTATGCATTCCCTGGAGGCGGCGGATCTCCGGGTCACCTCTGCCCCTGGGCTCAGCAGCTCCTCCAGATGCATCACCTGAGACAGCTGCCAAACTGCCCTGGGACTCGGCTGACATATCTAAACCCACCAGGGTGTGGAGTAGAACCAAAGGGCTTCCTTTTTTTAACAGGGTCCTCCCAGCGTAGAAATCGGTAGGGCTTGTAAATAGAAGGACATTTCTCCTGCTATGGAGACTTCGGGGTATATGGGAGCATAGCACCCAAGTGGTGAGCATCAGTGGAGGGGCGCTGGCAGAATGACTGCAAGGTTGCCAGGGGCAACCGGGAGACCTTATCCTCCGGGGTCTGGTCCTGGGGATGGATGCTGGACTCCGATGTGCATGCCTGGCTGCGGTGAGACAGGTGCAGCGTAGGCGTTCTTTTCTGCAGGTATCTGATGCACTGGGGGAGAGAAACAGTTGGGGACAAATGGCTGCGGCTCTTTTCCTGGTAGGACGCCACCTGACTTTCTCTGGAGAAGATGGGAATAGTTGCCACTGATCAGATGAGGCATCACAACAATGATCGTGCAGTCCTTTTGGGATTTTCGGTACCTTGTCTATCAAAAGGCCATTATTTGAGGAGAAAACATATGCAGACTTCCTCCCAGGAAAGTCTTGCCAGTACTGAGCCTTTAGCAACATGCCTCACACTTGCAATTATTTGTTCAGAGTTAGTCCTCTCCTTTTCACTCTCCACAAAGTCAGGCACCTTAAGGCTCTTATTTACCTTGCATCCCAAATGCTTAGCACAGTGCTTGGCACAAGCAAATCCTCGTTGAATAAACAGCTGCAAAGAATTCCCCCTTGCTTGGTCATTTTCCAAGATCTGAC
The DNA here is from genome assembly GCA_026826555.1 of Tolypeutes matacus. Lineage (NCBI taxonomy): Eukaryota > Metazoa > Chordata > Mammalia > Cingulata > Chlamyphoridae > Tolypeutes > Tolypeutes matacus. The sequence goes on from JAKSZT010053833.1 coordinate 7,264,660, forward strand.
AATATTGACTTTGATTCTTTACTCATCCATGTCTACCTCTCTCTCCCCTTTGCCGCTGCCTTACTCAAGCACACGACTTCCACTCTGCCTGGGTTGTCTCCTGACTGCACCTGACTCCCCCTACTCTGCCTTAAATCCATGCCCTAGCCTGCAGCCCCAGTGAACTCCCCAAAGCTCTCCTGTCCGCCCTTTGTTAATTTCCTCTATAGAAACCTTCAACAGCTCCCTAGTGCTTATAGTAGGACATCCACCATTCTGGCGGACCCTTCACCATCTTCTCCCCTCTCTCTTTATGTTGTCCTGTGCTCTTTTCTGGTCCCATGTGTTTGCCTCGCTTCTTTGCTTCCATGCCCTGCCTCTCTCTACAACCTCTGCCTGGCAAGTGATTATTATTATTATTATTTTTTTTTTTTTTTAAGATTTTTATTTTATTTATTCATTTATCCCCTCCTTGCTGCTTGTACTCGCTGGGTCAGCTAACCACGCCGTGTGGGCGGGCTTGCCTTCACCAGGAGGCCCCGGGAACCGAACCCGGGGCCTCCCATATGGTAAACGGGAGCCCTACTGATTGAGCCACAGCCGCCTCCCTGGCAAGTGATTATTTAGTGCAGCTTCTATAGCGGTATGTCCAAATCCTCCCCATTTGGGATATTATTACGTCATTTGAGTCTCCCAAAATCTCTGAGTCAGTGCTCCTTAAAGACTTGGTCTTACAAGATGATCCTTGGAAGAAGGATTCCAGGTTGAGATTAGTCGGGGAGGCGCTGTGTGCGCTGTTATCCTTTTGCAGATCCACAGCACACGCCGTCACAGTTGAGGCTCTGAGAAGGCCGACGGGAAAGGAACCTATTTCACTTTGCTGAACCGAGCATTTCCCAAGTTTATTTCACAGCAGAACTCTTGCCGTCATCACACCTATTAACATAGTGCAGAGTATTTTTGAAACACTTCCTAGAGAGTTAGCAGTAAATTATCCTTATCCCATTTTTATGGAAAGTCCCAAGGCTCAGAGATAAAATTGGATAAGCTAAGTGACTGGGGCTTCAATCTAGTTTTCTTTCTTTACTACACTGTGATGAATTACAGTATTTGTCACCCAATGAGGACTTTTACATTTATTTTCAGGTTCCCTGTGTCAAAAGAAACAAAGTTACCATGTGATCCAATATAGTTAAAGCTGCAGTTTATTGAAAGACAAACTGCTGGAGCAGGGAGATCTCAAACTGGAGAAGCTTATAAAGGCCTCGAGGATTTCCAAGTGGGAAGTTATGATGATTGGTTGGCATTAAAGTTTTTCATTACAGAGGAGGGTCTCGCACAATGGTGAGCAGGTGGACGTTGATTAGTGTGACGTACTTAAATATTTCTGATAGGCTTTGTCTCCTGGACCCAAACTGGCTTGTTACTAAGTGTTGCTCAAGCTGCAATTATATCAGGTCTCGGAAGGTCCCAACCCTGTCATCGATTGTTTTTGTTTTTTTTTTGAAAATCCCTGTCTCCCCCTCACTTCTCAGGAAGGGGGTGCTCCCGGCAACAGCCAATGCAGGTGGCCATTTCATTTATTCCTCACCTAGAAGTCACTTGCTCTAAGGTGATAACTCTCCTTTCTCTTTCCTAATACATGAACTTTGTCCCACTTATTTATTTTTCTAAAAATGATTATTTCCGAGTGTTTCTTTGGCTTTTCTTTTCCTGCCAGATTTTCACAAATAAGTAGCAAAAGGCCCCAATTAAATTTTTCCAAGAGTCTCATCAAATCATGTAAAGAAAAGAAGCAAATAGCTTTTCCAGTATATACCTGGTTTCCATGTCAAAATCATAATAACTGCAAAGGGGAGCAGATGGAGGCTTGGTTTCAAGGAGATATTTATTGTTACATAAGAATTAAGTAATTTACAAAGTGATTAGCAATATATAAGTGTATTTCCCTTTTAATCTTAGCATTGAGAGTTTTAAAATAAATATAAATAAAAGATCATACCTGGAGGACATTATGTTGAGCGAAGCAAGCCAGACACAAAAGGACAAATACTGTATGATTGCGTTACTATGAACCAAATATATTGTGTAACATATTGTATGATTCAAAAAATTTTTTATATGTATCCAGTACATTTGATTGGGAAATGTATGTTTTTATTAAAAACAAAAGATCATAGGGGGACGGATGTGACTCAAATGGTTGGGCGTCCATTTCCCATATGGAGGGACCTGGGTTCGATTCCCAGACCTCCCAGTAAAAAAAAAAAAAAAAAAAAAAAGAGATCATAGATGACTATGTATAATATAAACATTTTATCATTTTTCAAAAATAAAGGAAAACAGGGAGTAGATGTGGCTCGGACAGTTGGGTGCCTGCCTCCCACATGGGAGGTCCTGGGTTTGGTTCCCTGTGCCTTCTAAAGAAGACACACACACACACACAAGAAAACAGACAACAAGCAGACAATGAGCAAACAGACAAGTCTTGGGGGTGGGGCAGGGAGGGAGAATAAAGATCATAAATTATTTTAAAAAATTAATAAATAAAGGAAAACAATCACCTTATTTATTTATTTATTTTTTAAAGATTTTATTTATTTATTCATTTATCCCCCCCTTGCTGCTTGTGCTCGCTGGGTCAGCTAACCACGCCGTGCGGGCGGGCTTGCCTTCACCAGGAGGCCCTGGGAACCGAACCCGGGGCCTCCCATAAGGTAAACGGGAGCCCTACTGATTGAGCCACAGCCGCTTCCCAACAATCACCTTATATATTGTTTATCATTTTATTATTATCACCTGGCTTTTAAATCCACATGAAGAATATTGTACTGTAAATTGTGAGATGCATTTTCTATGTTGCCTTATTTATAATATTAAAATTCATTTAGAGTGTTAGGAAACTATGTGCTTGCCCAAGGCTGTGCCCTCTGAAGAGTGACATCAGAGGGGAAAATAGTCTTTATTGAATTAGCACGGCCAAGGTCACTAAACTGAAAACAAGCAAACAAGCACATGGCAGCAATAAGCACTGGGGGTGGGGAATCAGCATTCAGTATTCAGAGTTGCTACAATATATTGTAAATGTAAATGTCCAGTTTTTTTAAAAAAATTATGAAACATGCAAAGAAACAGGAAAGTGTGGCCCATACACAGGAAAAGAAAGTAGGCAACAGAAACTGCCTTTGAGAGAGCCCAGATTTTGGGCTTAGCAGACAAAGACTTCAAAGCAGCTATTATAAATATGTTCAAAGAACTAAAGGAAAACATTCTTAAGGAAGTAAAAGAAGGTATGATTACAATGGCTCATCAAATGTAGAATATCAATAAAGAGAAAAATTATTTTTAAAAAACCAAATGGAAAATCTGGAGTTGAAAAGTACCATAACCAAAATGAAAATTTCTCTAGAATTCACTAGAATCTACTCAGCAGTAGATTTAAGCTGGAATAAGAGAAAACACTCTGCAACTTGAAGATAAATTGATAAAGATTATGCAGTGTGAGAAATAGAGAGTAAAAAGAATGAAGAAAAATGAATAGAATCTCAAAGAAATGTAGGGCATCATTAAGTATACTGACAGACTTGTAATGGGAGTATCAGAAGGAAAGGAGAAAGAAAGAAGCCAATGAAATAATGGCTGGAAACTTCCCAAGTTTGATGAAATACACGAGTCTACACATCCAGGAAGCTCAGCAAACACTAATTAGGGCAAATGCAAAGAAATCCACACCCAGAAACATCATAGTCAAAAGGTTGAAAAGCCAAGAGGAAATCTTGAAAGGAGTAAGAGCACTAGAAGCAACCCCCAATAACTTTATCTGATGACTTCTCATCAGAAACAGTAGAGGCCAGAAGCAATATGATGATATGTTCAAAGTGCTGAAAGAAAAAAGTATCAACCAAGAATCTTATATCTAGCAAAAGTATCTTACAAAAAGAGAAATAAACAGGTAAGCAAAAACTGAGAGAATTTGTTGCTTGCAGACCTGCTTTACAAGAAATACTAAAGGATATTCTTCAAGTTGAAAGCAAATGACACCAGACAGTAATTTGAATCCATATAAAAACAAATAAACAAACAAGCAAACAAACAGAATGCCAGTAAAGATAATTATGTAGGCAATTACAAAAGGCAGTATGGCTACATATTTCTTTTCCTTTCATTTCTTGACTGATTTAAAAACAATTGCAAAGCAAAATAAAGGATGAAAAGAGAAAAGAAATGAAGAAAAAAAAGCAATTGCAGGGGAGCAGACGTGGCTCAAGCAGTTGGGTGCCCGCCTCCCACATGGAAGGTCCTGTGTTCGCTTCCTTGTGCCACCTAAAGAAGACTAGCAAGACAGAGAGCTGACATGACAGGCTGGCACGGTGAGCTGATGCAATGATCTGATGTAATGAGATGACACAATGAGGGGACACAATGAGAGACACAACAAATAGGCAGCAGATGTGGCTCAAGCAATTGGGTGCCTCCTAAAAGAAGATGAGCAGACACAGTGCACAATGAACAGACACAAAAAGAAGACAGCAACTGCAAACAACGAGGGTGGTGGAGAAATAAAATAAATAAATCTTTTTAAAAAAGATTAAAAACTTTTGTGCTACAAAGTACACTATGAAGAAAGTGGGAAGACAACACATAGAATGGTAGAAAATACTTGCAAATCATATTTCTGATAAGAGACTTGTACTCAGGATATATCAAGAACTCTTAACAATCAGTAATAAAAATACAAGTAATTCAATTACAATTTGGGCAAAGGACTTGAATAGACACTTCTCCAAAGAATATATACAGATGGCCAATAATCACATGAAAAAATGCTCAACATCATTGGTCAGTAGGGAAATGCAAATTAATGACATACTATTCACATCCACTAGGATGGCTATAATAAAAAAGGCAGAAAATGACAAGTGCTGACAAAGAGGTAGAGAAGGGAACCCTCATACATTGGTTATGGCAACGTAAAATAGTGCAACTACTTTAGAGGAACAAAGTTTGGCAGTCCCTCAAAATACTAAACCTGGTGTTACCATATAATCCAGCAATTCCATTCCTAGGTATAAACCCATGTGAAATGAAAACATATCTCCACTCGAAACACTTGCGTGTGAATATTCAAAGGAGCATTATTCATAAGAGCTGAGAAATAGAAGCAACCCAAGTGTCCATCAACAGATGAATGGATAAATAACATGTGGTATATACCCATACAATGATACAATGAAATATTATTTAGCCAAAAGAGGAATGAAGTCCTGGTACATGCTACAACATGGATGAACCTTGAAGACATTATGTTAAGTGACAGAAGCCAGACACAAAAGGCTACACATACTGTATAATACATACTGTATGAAATATCTAGAATAAGCAAATTTGTATAGATAGACAATAAATTGGAGGTTCTCAGGGGTTACGGGGAAAGGAGATGGGAGATGGAGAGTAATGGCTTAATGGGTTCAGAGTTTCTGTTTGGAGTAATGAAAATATTCTAAAATTAGATGTGATGATGTTTGCATAACTGTGACTATATTAAAAACCATTGGATTATACACTTTAAAGGATGAATTTTATGAAATATGAATTATATCTCAGTAAAGCAGTTTTTAAAAAAAGATTCAATTAGTCCCAGCAGCATATGACAAATGACCGCTACTTGACCCACTATTTGGAATGCTTTAGTCATGGCACATTAAATTTACATATACCGTGAGGGTCTGTTTTGGAGGGCTTACTCTTCTGGTCCACTAAACCATATATTTCTGTTTTGAACTAAATGTCACAGCGATTTGATGATGATTGCATCAGAATGCCTTCTAATATTTGGTGGTGCAAATATGCCATCTTTTTTTCTTCTGAGAAGAACGTATGTAAAAGTATAATGCATATTTATTTTCTTTATGAATTTTAGAATATTTTTAAAATTCTATCAAATATCCTTTTTTAAAAAACAGATCACTTTTATTGATACATTTCAGCAAAACATACCATTCATCCAAAGTGCACCATCAATGGTATTTCACAGTCACAAAGTTGTGCATTCATCACCTCAGTCATCATTAGAGCGTTTTCATTATTTCAATAATAATAATTAACAAAAAAACAAACAAGAAAATCCACCACCTGTCGATCTCTCTGTGCTTCCCCTGCTGTCCACAGCTCCCACTTCTGGCTATTCTTGCACAATTACTTTTATTTTTTTTTAAAGATTTATTTTCTTTTATCCTTTAAACCCCCCCCCACCCCGTTTTTGCTGTTTTGTGTCCATTCACTGGGCAGTTCTCTGTGCTTCTTTCCTGCCCTCTCTTCTCATCATTCTCCTCCTCTCTTCACTGGAATTCGATCCTGGGAATATCCGATGTGGGAGAGAGGTGTCCTATTGCCTGCGCCACCTTAGTTTCTTGTTTTTTGGCACATCTTGTCTTGGTTCTCCCTTGTGTCACTCTTCTGTTAGATCATCATTTTGCTGTGTGACAGCAAACCTGTGCATGGGGCTTAGCGGCCTGTGCTCCTTCTATTTTTTTTTTTTTTTTCCTTTTTGCGAGGAGGTAAAAATGGCGCAAAACCTTTTTACCAGGAGGTCCCTCCATATGGCCCAACCATTTGAGCCACATCCATCCCCCCTGCTGTATCTCTTAAGGTTGACCAAAGATACCTAGAGTTACAGTCTTTTCCCATACAGGATGGTCATATAATAAATCAGTCTTGGTTTATCACCAGCATTCTAAAAACCAGACCCAGGGAGAAAAACTAGGTCTGGGGACATGTATGGTTTCTAATATAGCGAATGTTTAGCCTACCCTGATTATCACAAAATCAGGACAGCGAGAATATTTGTATCAAATATCCTTTTATGATTTTAATTGGAAATGTTATAAATCTAAAAAATCACATGGGCAGAAATAGATTTAACCTATCCATTCAATACTTTTTATTTAGGATTCCTTTTTTTTTTTTTTGGTAGAGTTTTGCAGTTTTCTTTATCTACACCTTTTGTTATATTTGACATACATTTTAAAAAATGCCCACTGGCCACTCCCTAACTGATTATTAGCAGTGTATGTAGATACACTTGCTTTTTCTATTTTTATCTTATATTTGACCATTTTACTAAGCTATTTTATTATGTCTTGATTTTTAGGGATTGGGTTTCATCTTCTAAGAATATAATCATGTCTTGTGCTATTAAGAAATTTTTACTAAACACCTTGAAATTGAGTTTTCAGAATTGGATTGGGTTTCCTAAGAATATCTTGTTATTAAGAAAAAATTTCCATCCCTTCCAATTTCTATTCATGTTATTTTTCTTTTCTTTTTTTTTTTTTTTACTGGGAGGTCCCGGGGATCGAACCCAGGTCCCTCCATATGGCAGACAGACGCCCAACCATTTGAGCCACATCCGTCCCCCGATGTTATTTTTCTTGATTCATGAATGACTGAATCATTCGAACTTTATTAAATAATAATGGAGTCCAAAGTTGTACCGTCTTGTCCTGATTTTAAGAAGATTATGGAAGTACTTAAAGAGAAAAAACATGAATATGAAAAGTTGCTTTGAGCAACTTTTAGCAGTTTGAACTTAGACAAGCTGCTAGCATTTTTGAATCTCAGCTTCTTAACTTACAAGATAGAGTTAGTGGTATAATATCTGACCTAACTTCTTTGTACCATTTTTCCTTTCAAAGCGTCTTAAAATATGATAATACATTAACAGAGCCATGGGTTCCCACCATGAGGAAATGTTCCTATTTCTAGGGCACGCTGCAGCCTGCTGGCTCTTTTCAGAATCAATGAGGTCTCAAATCCAGCCCCAGGTCCCTCTAGGAAGGTCTCCCATTCTTATGCCCACAATGCCCTGAGGCAGAAACGAATTCTTCCTTCCACTTCCCTGGCCCTTCACTGGCAACTTTAATTGTATTTGTTACACTCTTCCTTGAAGTAATTTGTTTTCACATTACCTACTCTTTTAAACCGGGTTTGCTGGAAGAAGGGAAAGTTCCTCTGTCTTCCTTTTCTGTCCTTAGCAGACACTAATTACAGGTGAATTACTGCATGAATTAATCAGCAGCAAGCCCAGGTAGTCCTACAGAAACTTTTTATTCCTTCAACTCATAAAATAATATCTTATTTTTTAAATGCTGGCTACAGCATATTCGGGTTTTCTTAAGAATTCTTGCCAACCACAAGCTTGTCCTTCCAGGTGGAGGTTGGGAGAGGGAGGAGGAATGCTGTAGAGTCCCTGAAAATATGGACCACCTCAGAAACATATCAACAAAAGTACCCTAACATGCTATATCCCTTATTGTTGAGGTGGTGAAATTTTGAGTAATTTCCCCCCTTCCTTCCTGTTATTTTGGTTTCCAAATTTCTACACTGAGCATGTATTGTTTTTTTTTTTTTTTTTTTTAAGATTTATTTTCATTTATTGCTCATCTTCTCTAGGAGGCACCAGGAACCCAACCAGGGAGTGGGAGGTGGGCACCTAACTGCTTGAGCCACATCCGCTTCCTGAGCATGTATTGTCTTATCATCAGAATGAACTTGTTGCTGCGGCTTCTTAAAAAAATCGGCTGCGAGCTAGCTGTGCTTGCAGTTAAAGCTCCTCATTGCTGCCTGGAAAGCAAGGGGAACTACATTGTTACAGCATGTTTCGCCCAGATCCTAGTAAAAAGGAGAAAAAAGTTTCCTTTCCCGCTAGGGAGCATTCGGGACAACGAGGTGTGCTGGCACAATTTTTCCTTTGGCCTACTTTGCAATTAAACGAGGAAATCAGAGCCGTGGAGGTGGAGCGAGGTGGGGATGGGAGGTGGGAGACGGCCTCGGGGTGGGGCCTCGCGAGCGCTGGCCCCGCCCCTGGAGCCCAGGCGGGAGCCGCCCACCCCTGCGCGGACACTCATTGGCCAGCAGCGCTCGCACCGCGGCCAATCGCACCGCGCCGGGTCGCCATGGCGACGGGGCACGCTAGCACCGGCTGTGTAGGAGCGAGGCTGGCTTGCGGGAAAACGGGGGACAATGGCGCAAAACCTGTACGGCCCCCGAGTCCGGGTGGGAAACTGGAACGAGGACGTCTATCTGGAGGAGGTATGGAGGGCCGCGGCCCGTGCTCCCAGAGCCTCAGCCCCCGGGAGTTCAGAGACTCCCCAAATTCTGCCTTCAGTTCCGTCTCCTACTTTGAACACCCCGAGTCTACTCCGGGACCCCCTAAAATCTCACCCCTATCTGTACTTCCAAGGAATGCCACCCGCTGTCTACCAGCCCAGGTCTCCCGGCCTTTCTGCTCTGAGCACCGTGACTTTCCCTTGCATTGGCTCCCTTAGCTTCCCAAACTCGGGGCCCTGACTCCCAGGCCTGGGTCTGCCTTAGTCGGGAGCGCCACGGAGTTCGTTCCCTGGAGTCCCAGTCTCAGAGGCTGCCATCCAGTTGAGAAGGCAGGCTCTAAATAGAAGCACTCCTCCCTTTCAAGCACCATCTCCTGGGTGGCACGTGCTTTCCTGAGTGACCCCATAGTATCCCTTCTAGGAACATTGGACCCATTGCCTTGTATTTTTGTATGGTAGTCTTGACAAGGCCCCGGGACAAGCCACACCCATGTATCCATCCAGTTGTCAGTCATCCTACACCAGGGGAGACTAAGTGGGAAAGAGCTGGCCTCCAGATGATGTTTCTCATGATTGTGTCTGGCTGGAGTGATGGCAGATGACTTTGCCTTTCCTTTTTTTAAAGATTTAGTTCATTTATTTATTTCTCCCCATCCCCCTTGTTGTTAGCGCTCGCTGTCTGCTCTCTGTGTGCTCCTCTTCTTTTTTTAGGAGGCATTGGGAACCCGGGACCTCCCATGTGGGACGGAGGTGCTCAGTGGCTTGAGCCACATCTGCTTCCCAACTTTTCCTTTTCTTTTTTTGTGCCTTTCTCATTTTCCCATTCTACAATGAAATAAAAATACCAAAATAATGCTAAAAATATTCCTATTATGCTTACATTTCTTTTCCCGTTCTCAAATTTTGTTTTTTCAACTTGAGATACTTGTGATTGAAAAGCTGTCATCTGTATTATAAGGACTATTACTGACCCTTTGGATTTCATTCATTTTATCTTTAACAAATAGGAGCGCATGAAAGATTTCTTAGAGAAGAGGGATAAAGGGGAACTTCTCATACAGAGAAACAGAAGACTGAAAGAAAATCTTCTGAGACAGGTAATTTTAAATTTAAACACTGTTTCAAAATTCTGTCAAATTAAGTGTATGTGTTAAGCAAGCAAAAATTCCATAAATGGGTTATCGTTGGGGAATAACAGATTTTAAAAATAATCTGAAGACCACAACATTTAAAATTCCTTGAGATTTTAGAAATATTAGAGAAGTCTGTTCTTAATTAGGTTTATCTTAATTTCCAAATAAAGAAATGAGTTGGAGTCAACCCGGTTTCATTGGCTTCATTTAGGATTACTGAGGATTTTGCCTTGGCAAAGTGGGAGGGGGCCGTGGCAGGAAAGGGAAGGAAACTAAGGATTTGAGGGAATCCAAGTGAATCCCTTATTGAAATATATCCTAGTCTGAGAGGGGGAAAACGGCACAGCTGGGCGAGGCCGTGGCACTGACTGCTAAGGAATTGTATAATGTACTGAAAAGCTTCCTGTTAAAATTGTAGATGCAGCTTTCCATATCTGAAGATGGACATATTCACCATGGTGACAAAGTTATCCTTGTGAATCCTGATCATCCCAATATCGAGACTGCTGTGTTTCTGGGTGGGGACCTCAGCCTGTGCATGACTCCAGATGAAATCAAAGCCCACCTGAGTGATGAGCTGGAGGTGCCTTGTGGCCTGAGCGCAGCGCAAACCAAGATGCCAGTTGGCAGAAATACTTTTATCATATTGAGGTAGAGAGATTTCACCTTTCAGCTCACTTTCTTCATAAACAGCAGTTTTCACTTGCCTTGTAGCTTACAGATGCCCTGGGATTGGAGCAATGCTTACTGGAAGCAAAGTTTGTGAACATTCTCTGTGATTCTCATCTTGCTTTCTTACCTTGAGAATTATTGTCAGGAGGCCTTTACAATCCCTTTTTACCTTGGATTGCCTAATTGGTTATTTGTGTTCAATTCAAAATGCTTAATTCATAGGTGAAGAATTCAGGGAATTCTGTTCAGATTCTGATTGGAGAGGTCATCCTCATGACCTCTCAGGATGCTTTGACCTCATTGTTTTTAAGGTTATGTTATTTTTATAAGAAAAATATCTAGTTTGATGCAAAGGGCACTATATGGCATTTACTCTTTTAGAAATTAATTGTCCATTAAGAAAGGTACTTGAGGCTATTTTGGAAATAAGCAGTTAAGTCCTCAGAGAGCAAATAGATACATAATTACAATTAAAACTATTACGCTCACTCTTAAACCAATCTATGTCTATGATAACAATGTTTATAAGACGCAGCCACGCTTTTAAGTCTTGATCAAACTTCTTCAGTTTAGATTTCTTTTGAATACACATAACTTATGGTAAGAGAACTGAAAACTGATCACAGCATCTGGTTCCTGGAGGATTGGGAAGGAAGATATGTTAAATGTCTGCCACGGAGTCACCGAGATTTTCTCTAAAAATGTCACCTGCGCCTGATCGTGATTCCCTAGAACAGGGTGGCATGATGTGCTTGGCACACTCGAGCCAGGGGCGCACACAGCAGGGATGTTCTGTTTCTGGTTAGGATGGAAGGCAGGGAATAGGGAGCTGGCGGACTTTAAGGCCAAAAGAACAGTTCTTTTGTTTACTGATTTAATTCAGCTATGGTTTATGATTATAAGCAAATTGCATACACACGTTAGGATGAGTCCAATGCAGCATATCTTCTCCCCTGACAGTGTAGATGGAAATGCCGATGGTCAAGTCCTTAGATACGGGCAGAACTTTTGCCTCGGGATACAAGGAGGATTTGCGGACAAAATGGTGAGTCAGCCCTTTGCAGGCCTGCTTCGGACCGGTCATTTTTGTTTCCGTGTGGGCGGAGGGCTCCAGAAGTGGACGGTTCACCTGCAGCTTTTCATGGGCAGCTGTGGACCCAGGCTTCCTTCTAACTCTGCAGATTACAAAAATACACCCTAAAAGCTAAAAAGTTAGTGAGTAAAAACTTTTTACAGCGCAGCTGATTAGAAGCTATTTTTAAAAAAAAACTTGTTTTTTTTGATTAGAGGTTTACAGAATGCTCATGCAGGAAGTGCAAAGTTCCCACATACCCCCTCTCACACATGCAGTTTCCTTATTATTAATATTTTGCATTACTGTGATATCTTTGTTACAATTCATGGAACAATATCATTATAATTATGCTATTAACTTTAGTGCATTGTGTATATTGTATTGTACAGCTCTATGGGTTTGTGTATATACAACCTAAAATTTCCCTTTTTTCCCCTTTGCAAGTATACAATTCAGTGGCGTTAATTAAATACACAAAGTGATGCCTCCATTCCCATTGTCCATTGCCAAAACTTTTCCATCACTCCAAAAAGAAACTCCATACCAGTCAAACATTCATTCCCCATTCCGCTCCCCTTCTTGGCCCCTGGTAACTAGTATTCTAGTTTCTGACTTTATAAATATGCTTATTCTGCTTATTTTGTATAAGCGAGACCATATAGTATTTGTCCCTTTGTATCTGGCTTATTTCACACAACATGATGTCTTCAAGGTTCACCCATGTTGCAGCATGCATCAGAACTTCACTCCTTTTTTACAGCTGAATAATATTCCACTGTATGTATATTTTACATTTTGTTTATTCCTTCACCAGCTGCTGGATGTTTGGTTTGCTTCTGCCTTTTGGCAATTGTGAATAATGCTGCCATGAACATCTGTGTGAAAATATCTGTTCAAGTCCCTGCTTTCAATTCTTTTGGTTAATAATTACAAGTGGGATTGTGGGGTAGCATGGTAATTCAATACTTAACATTCTGTGGAATTGCCATACTCTTTTTCACCGGGGCTGCACTGCATTACATCCCATCAACAATGTACCATTGTTCCTATTTCTCCACATTTTCTCCAGCAGTTCTAGATTTCTGTTTTTTTAATAATAGCCATTCTAGTAGTTGTGAGATGGTATCTCATTGTGGTTTAGATTTGCATTTCCCCAATGGCTAAAGACTTTGAACATCTTTTCATGAGTTTGTTGGAGAAGGGTCTATTCAAGTCTTTTTCCCATTTTTAAATTGAGTCGTGTGTCTTTTTGTTGTTTGGTTATAGAATTCCTTTATAAATTTTAGGTATGTCTGGTAGGTCTTGTTGTTTTAGTGTATCGGTCAAGTCCTATACTTCCTTATTGACCTTCTGACTGGATGTTCTGCTCCTTACTGAGAGTGGCATGGTAAAGTCTCCTACTATTAATGGAGAACCGTCAGTTTCTCTCTTCAAATCTGTCAGTATTTGCTGCATTTATTTTGGGGCTCTGCTGTTAGGCGCTTATCTATTTATAATTGTTGTGTCTTTCCGTTGAATTATCCCCTTTATCAGTATATAATGACCATCTTTGTCCCTCATAGCTGTTTTTGACTAAAAGTCTATTTACCTGATATTTTAGTATAGCCATCCCAGCTCTCTTTTGGTTACTGCTTGCATGGTATTTTTTTTCCCCATCCTTTCGCTATCAACCTACTTGTATCTTAGACTTTAAGGTGACTGTCTTGTAGACATCATATAATTGGGTCATGCTTTTTTATCCATTCTTTGGATATCAACTCCAGAGGGCCTTAGAAGAGACTCACAGATGACTCTCATCTGTGATGATTTTGGTATTAAGAATACTTCATTTCAATATGTGATTACACTGAATACCATTCATTGTACACTTTGGATGGACTAATGTTTTATTAATAAGATTGATTTGTTTAAAAAGAAAAAAGAATACTTCATTCATGTAAGAATACTTCATTCATTGCATTTCAGGCAATGAATCTCATGCAACTTTACCTAAAATAAATAAAATATTCATCTGGGTCCTATGCCCTGAAAAATAGAAGTGGTGGGGAGCAGGGGATGGGGAATAGGAAGGGGAGGGGGAAGTTGAGCTTGGTATTTAAAGGAAGGTGAAGGGAAGCGGCTGTGGCTCAATCAGTGGGGCTCCTGTTTACCATGTGGGAGGCCCTGGGTTCGGTTCCCGGGGCCTCCTGGTGAAGGCAGGCCCGCCCGCACGGCGTGGTTGGCTGACCCAGCGAGCACAAGCAGCAAGGGAGGGATAAATGAATAAATAAATAAAATCTTTAAAAAAAAAATAAATAAATAAAAAAAAATAAAGGACGGTGAAGACTAGCAGAAAGGTAATTTGAAGTGAAGGTGGGGTGGGGGGTGGCGGCTGGAATTTCAAGATGATATCAGTAAGTGAGCATCAGTAAGATAGAGTTGTTGAATTGAACATACTTACCATCCAGCCAGTTGATTTCTTTCTTTCTTTCTTTCTTTTTTTTGAGGTACTTGGGGCCAGGCATTGAACCCAGGACCTTGTATGTAGGAACCACCGAGCCACATCGGCTTCCCTGAGTTGGTTTTTTCATATGTTTGCCTGTTGTTTGTTTTTTTGTTTTTAAGGAGGCACCAGGACCCGAACCCTGGACCTCCCATGTGGGAGTGGGAGAGGGAAAGGGAGAGGGAGAGGGAGAGATTGATTTAGCTCTCCCATGTGGGAGGCGGGTGCTCAGCTGTTTGAGCCTCATCTGCCCCCAGTTGATCCCTTTTTCTTCTCAAGTAGCTTTCCAAATAGCTCTAACTTAGTTCATCTACTTGCTGTCACGTTCAGTTCTTTTTAGCCAGTGACCACAGGACGCTAATGAAATCATCTAAGAAGTCTTGGCTCCAGGAAGTGTACCTGACAGATGAGCTCTCCTACCTGGACTGCTGGCAGGCCGCCTTTCCCGACCCCCAGCTACGCCTGGAATACGAAGGCTTCCCTGTCCAGGTGAGCATGTGTGCCGATGCTACCAAGTGGATGGCCCTGGGGTTCACTCCTCTCTGTAAAACGGAGGGTTAGCGTAGCTCACATGCCCTGTTTGTGTTTTAATTTTATAGCTGAGGTTTGGAGGGCCTCTTGCGCTGGTGGGTCTCAGCGCCGGCTGCTCGGCACGTTAGAGTGCCCTAAAGAGCTTTTAAAAACTACATCCTGGCCCAGTCGGTCGGGATTACGACCCTGTTTTCTTTGCACAAGGGCTCTCCAGTTAGGTCCCAGTTTCTACAGGGACTGGGAACTCTCAGGGGAGTGGCGGCAGCAGGCAGGTGCACAGGCAAACCCAGGCTTCCCGGCCGACGCCCCAGGCAGCACTGCTCACGTGCAGTCAGGCAGGCTGGGAAGGGAAGGAGCTCTGAGAAGACCCCGGGGCCCGTGGAACCGCCGTGGGGAAGACGCAGAGTCTGCTGTCTGCAGGCAGCGGCCCGTGCTCCCAGTCCCCTCTGAGTCCGCGGGACGTGCTGTGCGTCGCTCCCGAGCTCTGCCAGCTGGACCCCGAGTTCACAGCGGTGGTTCTCCCAGCCTGGAGGAGGATCTGCATTGCCCATAACGAAACACGCCAGACAACTGTCTTCTCTCCTGCTGGTCTTTGCCAAACGTTGTTCTCTTTGGAGTTGCTGCTGGTTTTCGTGATTTTAAAATGTCAGTGTCTCTGTTTCCTCATCTGTAAAATGGGGGTAGTAATAATAATACCTACCCTGTGAGGTTTGGTGGGTCTCAAGGGCTGGTGCATTTATAGTGCTTATTAGCAAGGAGCCTGGAAGCAATCCCAAATCCCAAATGCTGGTTCCTGTCGGGGGTGCTGCCGTGAGGATGGTGACTGGGGTTCTTGAAGGAGCAGCAGCCCAGCCCCCAGCAGTTGTCCCCATCCTTAACTTGCCTTCTGGCCTCACTCTGCAAAATGGGCGCCCTAAGTGCCTGTCTGAGCTACCTTGCTCAGCAGTCGGGCCCTCCAGCCAGCGCCCAGCAGGACCCCCTGTTGTTGGGCCAGTCAGGCCGGTGGCTTGCTGCAGTGAGGGAGAATGGAATTCTGCGAGGGCTAGCCCAGCGAATCCTTTCCACGGGGGGCACCAGGAGGAGGGTCCAGAAGCAGCCTCCAGGCCTATTAGCCCGCGACAGGGGTGCCTGGCGTTTCGCAGCTTGGATAAGGCTTGTGCTTTGTCCCTGTTCAAATCTGCTTGTGCAGTGGCCTTGCTTTCGTCATGACCCATCGTGGCCGCGGCTTGGCCTTGTCGGATGCCGACGCTCGGTGACCTTGATGACGCTCCACGGGCGAACGCCAGGGCCCTGGCTCCAGTTCAGCCCCCGGGTGTCAGGGGCCGCTTCTCTCTTTCTTGCTTGGCTTTTAGCTTAACGAGTCAGGATTTTGATATCATATTTATTATTTTTCTGATTGTTAACAGAATATATGTGCATTTGTGAATATATATGCTTTTTTTATGATTGCAGAGATTTATGCTTTTTTATGACAAGCATAAAAAACGTGAAACTTACCCAGAGAGAGCCGCTGGTTTGCCATTTCCATCTTTTTCTATGCCAACCCTTATTGTTACAAAGTAGGGCCATCGTGGCTCTACGTTTTCTTTCCGCTTAACACCCCCGACCATATCGCATGCTGTCAGTCTTCTCCTTCGTGTACTGTATCTCCTGGGGATACATCCGGTAATGTCTTTACTCAGTCCATAGTAGTTTGGCTTTTAGGTTATTCCCAATTCCCAATCCTTCTTCCCTCCCTCCCTTTTAAATGAATGTATGGTATATTTCCAAATTTTTCCTTTTAGGAATTTGGAGGCCTTAATTCAAAATACAAATAACATTTTTTTTTTGTTTTTTCAATCTGGAAAGGCCAATGTCAAAATCCTCCTCAACCACTGCCACACGAATCGCGGCCTGGCGGTCCACCGGCACCTTCTCTTCAGGTACCTCTTGCGGGGTCGAGGGAAAGGGTTGGTAAGCATCAGCAGGGCAGCTCCCTTTAGAGTGTGGCCTTGAAAAACAAAGTCCTTTGACGATGAAGTTTTGCCACACGGGACTTTGACGGTGTGTGAGGTCCTGCCAGAGCCCCTTGTGTTGTGCGAGTCCTTCCCCCCTCGAGAAGACTGCAGCTGGGACGGGGCCTTACCGGCCCCCCTTGGCCAGGCAGGACGCACCTTCCCTGCAGACACGTAGCACTGGAGAGCCCCGCGAGGGCTTCGCGTCGCGGTCTGCCTGGGTAGGTGCTTTTGAGAGGAAATGAAGTCTGCTGGGCGCGGTTAGGAAAGTCCCAACCAGTCCGCATTCTTTCTTGCCCCAGCACCTACTTTGGAAAGGAAGCCGAGGTTGCTGCTCACACACATTTGGATTCACATAGAGTCGAAAAACCGAAGAATCACTGGATGTTGGTTACGGGGAGTCCCAGGAAGGACTCATCCACCATGCTGGAGCTGCCCAAGCCCCCGGCCGAGGACACCCGAGCCATGGAGCAGGCCATGGGCCTGAACACGCCGTAACACGCCGTAACACGCCAGGCCCCCGCGCTAACTGCAGAAGGAGCCAGCAGTCTTGGGCATGCCTCAAGCTCGTTTTAAGGAAGGTCTAGAACCGTCTGATACCATAGTGAGCAAAGACTGTGCTGACATTGTTGACTTGGCGGTGGGGGTCCAGGCCACGGAAGGAAGCGAGCTCTGGGGTGCTCAGCTGTAGCGCTGGAACCTGAGAGATGATGCTCCTGGGCTGAGGACCCAGTTCTGAAGGACTCAGCTCCCTTGACTTAGACCCTGCACCGCCGCCTCTCCTACGAGGGCTCTGGGTTTCTTTTCGAAGCCATGTCTGTGTAATAAGCTATCCTGATTTTTTGGCACCACTCTTCCCCTTTTGACTCTACAGCGTATTAAAAATCAGCCACAGGTAGCTGTGAGCCGTGGCCTTATCTTTGGAGTTAAAAAATTACTCCCTTGTAACCATCCTGTTTGTGTGTTTGCCTCTGTCTTAGCAGTCAGCACCTCTGCCTGACCAGTTGCTCATTTACCTCGTAATGCTTGTCCACCTGCAGAGTACTTTATCTGAATCTTTGAAACTGGCACAATAAATGTGATACCCAATTGTGATCAGAAAGTTCTAGTATAAAATAAACATAAATCCTTCCATTCATTTGTTCATCTACTCATTCTTTAACTCTTTTATTCACTGCTTATGATGTGCAAAATCATCGTAAGCATGGTAGGGAGAATAGGGTGAATAACCCTTCCCCCCAGGCCTTGTAAGAAAAGGTAAGTGCTAAGGCAGGTTCAGAAGGAAATGGAAGGAGAGGCAGAGACTAAGTCCCTGTGGGCTGTGTAAATGAGCTTTAAATAGATACAGCTTCAGTCAGGGTAGACTGGCCGCCTTCACGGGCCAGGCATTTGCTATGGAGTGGCTCGGGAGTCAGGGACTTTGGGAGTTGGGGCGGTGGTTCACGACCTTGGCTGCACTTTGGGTCCACCTGTGGATCTTTAACAATCGCTGATACCTGAGCCCCACCCCAGAAATCGATTTAAAGGTCTGGGGTGCACGCTGGGCACCGGGCCTTTGAAACACCCTTCAAGGCTGAGACCGATGGCATGGGGACATGGGGAAGTGGCTCCTTTGGGGCTATCTGGGAAGGCTTTCCGCAGTGGTTTGAAACCTGGCCACATATTAGAATCACCTGAAGGACATTCAAGAGGCCCAATGCCCAGGTTGCACTTCAGATCATTAAATCAGAATTTCTGGGGTGAGGTTTTTAAAGAATACAGATGCTCGGGCATCAGAGGTTCTTATTCAGTTGGTTTGGGGTAGGGCCCAGGTATTAGTACTTTTTAAAACTCCCCAATTTCTCTTAATGTACAGTCAGGGTTTCTACCAAAGGCAGGGCCAGGTCTGGGAGTGGGTAGATTTGGGCTCGTCCTGGGGGAAAACATTCTTAATAGTCTGAACTCTCCACCAGCATCCAGTCTCATTCTGGTGCATTCTTCTCTTGCCATAAACCACAGAAAGCTTTCAGAAAACATCAGAACTCATATTCCTTCCTTGAATGATCCTGAAATGGTTTCTTGACTGAAGCAGTGATGGTTTCAGTGCACCAGGAAAACCGGCCAACTCTGTGCGCATGCAGCTAGTGACACCTGTGGCAGGACTGAGCTGGCTGGCGGCGACTGAAAAGCACGTTTTAATGTACTCACTGAATTCAGAGATGTTAAACACAAAAACCCACCACAACCCTGTTCGTCTCAGACTAGACGAAATACCACCAACCACTAGAAAGTTAGCACTTTTGGATTGCTAGAGCACTCATACTTTCCCGTGTGATCTCCTAATTTAATTCTCACTACTCTCTGATGTTAGATGGGGTTTTGTTCCCTGCCATATCCCCAGTTCTTGAAAATGTTTGTTGAATGAATGAATGAACAAACAAACGAATGAATCTATGTCTTTTACGGAGGTGGCAATAGGCTTGAAGAACTTAAGTAGTTTGCTCAAGGTCACACAGGTCATACACAGCAGCACTGGGGCAGGACCAAGCTACTCTCCTGGACTGTCTTTAGACCAGGGTTTCTTAACGTCGGCCGCACATTAGAATCATCTGGAGGCCATTTTAAAATGGCTGACAATTTGGGCCAGATAATCCTTTGTTGGGGGGCCTGTCCTGTGCTTTTAAACCATCCCTGACCTCCACCCACTGAATGACAGTAGTGCTCTCGAGACGACCAAAAATATCTCTAGACACTGCTAAATGTCCCTTTGGGGCAGGGGCAAAGCTGCCATTTGAGAACCACTGCACCAGGCCTTTTGCTAGATCTTCTTTATTTGCCATTTTTTGTCCCATAGAGATTAGAATATGTGGTCTTTAAGATGCCTTCCAAGTACACTAATAATCTGCTTTTAGCATTTGAATTGCACATTGCTGGAATCCTAGAATTTTGACAGACTCCAACTGGACCTCTAGGAGGAAGTCGTTGCATGGACCTCGGTGGAGCAACTGGAAGATGTGGTGCCTTAGCAGCGGCTTCCACTGAGGGCTGCACAAGGTGGCCCATGGAGATGTAGAAAGCAAACGGTAGGACTTCTGCTTATCTCATTATTTTATCCTGTAAAATGCATCCATGTGCATGTTATACTGTTGAAATACTAAGTCGCACTTTCCTTCAATTTAACCAGTGCTCCCAGATCGTTTGCCGTGTGCTGGTCCTCCTGGTAGGGTGGCAGAAGTGTGATCATGCACAGGGCATTCTAGGATCCCGGTGGAAGAACCAGGTGCCTCCAACCTGGGGACCTGGGAAGGCTGCCCTCAGATGACACTTGAGCTGGAAGGGACACCGAGAAGAGCGTTGCAGCCTAAGGAGACTGTTTGCAAAGGGCCAGTTCCACGTCCCTGCAGTGCAGGCATCGGGAGCAGTGGTGAGAGAGGGAGACTGGCAAGGGGCCAGTTCACAGGGGGCTGTGTGCAGAGCTGATCTCCGCCAGGTGTTCGCAGCATGGCTGGACTGGCTGTTAAAACATTGAAATACTTCCATCCCGGTTGGAAAATAGCCTCTGACCCAGGCCCATGAGGTGGCCCTTGGAACCCTCAGGGCCCTTGGACTTCCCTGCAGTCTAGCAATTAAAGAGGTCGTGCCTGCTCGGTACCTAGGCCAGAGTTTGTTTTGTTTGATTGGTGCCCGTGCAATTCAGGAAAAATTGTACAGGTTGCTAAAGATGTTGATGATTATTCTTGCTGTGTGTATCAGATTACTGAATCTGAATTCCATCTTGAAGGTGGTGGTCAGACTTTGAAAGATTTTGAGGGAGGAAAGTGGCAGGATTCTGGTTGTGGAAGAGTATTATGGAAGCTCATGGCAGCGGAAGGCTGAGGCTCTGAACTGAGGCAGTGTCAGGAGGCATGGAGAGAGGGGGCGGCTTAGAGGTCAAGGGGAGAGAAAGACAGGGCTCCATGATTTGGTGGATGTAAGGGCAAGACAGAAGGAGAAGGTGGACATTCAGCTTTGGGGCATGGGCACATCCCTGGGATTCAGAACACGACAAGAAGAGCAGGTGAGCAGAGAAGTTCAAGTGCTTCCTAGGATGGTCTGATCCCCAGGAGAGCCTGTTCCAGTGGATAGAACTGGAGCCTGGCTACAACGCCTTCTTCAGCACTATTGCTGCGAGGCTGGTTGGCCTCACCCAAAACCCAAAGTCCTTGATAATTCATAGTAAATAGAATTTTAGGGTTGAGCAGTATCTTTAAACCTTTAATTCCTGCCCCGGGTGGTGGGGGAGGTGTGAGGAATCCCAGTGGCTGGGCTTTGCCACCTCTCAGCTCTGATACCGTCACCTCTCAGAATCCATGTATTTATCTGGGAAAGGGAGAGGCACAGCCTTTGAGGGTTGCCGGGGGGATTGGATATGTTCAGGTACGTGAGAGCAGGTGCTCGGTGTGTGTTGGTGCCTTCCCTGCTTCCCCTTTGCCTTCCTATGAGAGTTTAACAAGCGTACATTCAAATCAGGAATTGATTTCATTTCCATCGCCACCCTGGTTCCATACCTGGGGATTTGAGCCATCTTTGTTCCCATACACAGAAGACCTTTCTGCATTCATTCATATCCAACAGATTTCACGGACTATTCTATACCAGGTACTGGGCTAGATACTGGGATCCAGTGAGGAATGAAAACGGTCCCTACCGGGGGAGGGGGCAAGATGGCAGCTGGGTAAGGAGCTCCTAGAGGCAGCTCGCCCTACGGGGCAGTTAGTAATGACCCAGAGCTATCTAGAGCACCTGCTTGGGGGCTCCAGGAGACCAGAAGAGCATCCTGCAACATCCTTGAAAGAACTGAAGGAGGAGACTGCCCATCTACAGTAAGGATTCAGGAGTAGAGCCCTCCACACCGTGGAGCCCAATGCCCATCCTCCACTGGCAGCGCAAGCTGCCTTGGGAGCTATTCCATGGCTGGATTTGGAAGCTCTATTTTCCAAAAACAGGAGAGGAAAAGACTGCCACCGACTTTAGCTACAAATAAGTAAATTTGGCTGGCATAATCTTAAAAACAGCTAAGGTTTGTGCCTGTCCAAGTCAGAAAGAGGCTGATAGCTGCCATTTTTAACTCTGTCCCCAGCATGAGGGGAAGCAGGGCTGATTGAAAAATCACAGTGACAGTAGGAACCGGCTTCTTTCCACCCAGATCGGATTGCAGCCCTAGCCTAGGCTCCAGCCCCACCTCCAGCAGGGAGGAAGTGGGGGGGAACCTGCACCAGACTCTCCAGGAATTGCAGCACAGACTGGCCGGCACAGACTGGATAGTTGGACACTT
This sequence comes from Tolypeutes matacus, assembly GCA_026826555.1. Taxonomy (NCBI): domain Eukaryota; kingdom Metazoa; phylum Chordata; class Mammalia; order Cingulata; family Chlamyphoridae; genus Tolypeutes; species Tolypeutes matacus. The sequence continues at coordinate 7,286,926 of JAKSZT010053833.1, forward strand.
GGGTCTCCATCCCCACACCCCAATAGGATAGGAAGGGAGCTGGATTTCCTCAGCCTCTCAGGGCCTGCACGAACTCAACTGCTGGGCGCCTATGGCTCCACTCCCACTCCAAGGGGACAAGAGGGAGCCGTGTTTCCCCAACCTCTCTGGGTAACTGCAGGTGCTTTTGACCCACACAGACTGAATAGTTAGACACCTGTAGCTCCATCCCTGCCCCCAGGTAGGCCGGGATGGGAATGTGTTTCCTCAGCATTTCCGGGCAATGGCAGGCATTTTCAGCCTGCATGGACTGAACTGTTACGCACCTGTGGATCCACCCCCACCCCCCAACAGGAAAGGAGGGGGCTGGTATTTCCTCAGCCTCTCTGGGCAACTGCAGGTGCTTTTGGCCCACATGGATTATTAGATTGTTGGGCACACCAGAGGGTCCATCCCCACCCCTGGCAGGGGAAGGGGGGGCAGTGCTACGTCAGTCTACCTGGGCAACTGCAGTCATTTTGGACTTGCATGGCATAGAGTGCTGCCCACAACTACAGCTCCATCCTTTCCCCAGGCAGGGGAGGAAGGGATGTGAGGCTTCATCAGTCTCTCCTGGCAACTGCAGATGATCTTGGCCTGTACAACTTGGATTATTACACATGGCTGCAGCTCTATCCCTACCCCTGGCAGAGGAGAAAGGTGGGAGAAGCTTCACCAGTCCCTGAGGCAATGTGGGCAGCCTCATCCTCTACAGCTTACAGCACCAACTGCACTTCGGCTCCTACTACACAACCAGCAAGGGAAAAAGGGCAAGAAAGCCCTAAACTAAAGAGAGAAACTGCGAGCAGAATAAATACATCTTATAAGCCAGATATTAACAAAAAATTTCAATCCATATCAAGAAACAGGAAGATTTGGCCCAGTTGAAGGAACAAGGTAAGCCTCCAGATGACAAAGGAGTTGAGACAACTAACCATAGATGTTCAAACAAATCTCCTTAATAAATTCAATGATATGGCTAAACAGATTAAGGATATTAAGAAGGCACTGGGTGAGCACAAAGAAGAATTTGAATGCATACATAGAAAAATAGCTGATCTTATGGGAATGAAAGGCACAATAAATGAAATTAAAAACACACTGGAGGCATATAACAGCAGGTTTGAGGAGGCAGAAGAAAAGATTGGTGAGCTTGAAGACACGGCCTCCAAAAACATACAAAAGAACAGATGAAGAAAAGAATGGAAAAAATTGAACAGGGTCTCAGGGAACTGAATAATGGCAAGGGACGTGCAGACATATGTGTCATGGGTATCCCAGAAGGAGAAGAGAAGGGAAAATGGGCAGAAGGAATGTTTGAAGACATAATGGTAGAAAATTTCCCAACTCTATTGATGGACATAGATATCTGTGTCCAAGAAGCACAACATACTCCCATCCAAATAAATCTGAATAGACCAACTCCTAGACACATACTAATTAGAATGTCAAATGCTACAGACAGAGGGAATTCTGAGAGAAGCAAGAGAATAGTGATGTATAACATACAAAGGATACCTAATAAGATCAAGTGCCAATTTCTCATCAGAAACCATGGAGACAAGAAGGCAGTGGTATGATATGTTTAAGATACTGCAAGAGAAAAATTGCCAGCCAAAAATCTTATATCTGGCAAGATTGTCTTTCAAAAAATGAGGGTGAGTTTAGAATATTCACAGATAAACAGAAACTGAGAGAATTTGCAACCAAGAGACCAACTTTGCAGGAAATACTAAAAGGAGTGCGTCAACCTGAAAAGAAAAAACAGGAGAGAGAGGCTTGGAAGAGAGTCTAGAAATGAAGATTATAACAGTAAAAGTAACTACAAGTGTAAAAAGAGTGGTGAAAATAAAATATGACAGATAAAACTCAAAGGTCAAAATGGGTGAAATAAGAACCACCTTTACAGTAATAACATTGAATGTTAATGGATTGAGCTCCCCAGTCAAAAGACTCAGACTGATGGAATGGATAAGAAAATATGAGCCATCCATACGCTGTCTAGAAGAGACTCATCTTAGATCCAAGGATACCAATAGACTGAAAATGAAAGGCTGGAAAAAGGTATTGCACACATGCAGTAACAAAACAAAACAAAACAAAACAAAACAAAACAAAACAAAACAAAAAAAAGCTGGAGTAGCTATACTTACAGTGAATGAAATAGACTTTAAAAGCAAAACTGTTATTAGAGACAAGGAAGGACATGACTTATTAATAAAAGGGATGGTTCACCAGGCATAAAGAACAATCATAAATGTATATACACCTAACCAGGATGACCCAAATTATATGAGGCAAACACTGGCAAAACTGAAAGGAGAAGTAGGTTTCTCTACAATAATAGTTGGAGACTTTAAGACACCACTCTCAGCATTGGATAGCATATCTGGGCAGAGGATCAATAAAGAAAAAGAGAGATTGAATAATATGATGGATTAAACCTAATAGACATATACAGAACATTGCACCCCAAAACAGCAGGACATACATTCTTCTCAAGCGCTCTTGGATCTTTCTCCAGAATAGACCATATGTTGGGTCACAAAGCAGATCTCAATAAATTCAACTAGACTGAAATCATGCAAAGCACTTTCTCTGATCATAATGGAATAAAGTTGGAAATCAACAAGAGGTGGAAAAAGGGAAAATTCACAAATATATGGAGATTAAACAACACACTCTTAAATAATACGTGGGTCAAAGAAGAAATTTCAAGAGAAATCAATAAATATCTCAAGATGAATGAAAATGAGAACATAACATATCAGAACCTATGGAATGCAGTGAAGGCAGTGCTGAGAGGGAAATTTGTAGCCCTCAATGCTTATGTTAACAAAGAAGAAAGAGCTAAAGTCAATTACCTAACCACACAACTGATGGAACTAGAAAAAGAACAGCACAGTATTCCCAAAGCAAGCAGAAGGAATGAAATAATGAAGATCAGAGCAGAAATAAATGAAATTAAGAACAAAAAAAACATAGAGAGAATTAACAAAACCAAAAGTTAGTTCTTTGAGAAGATTAATAAAACTGACAAACCCTTGGCTAGACTGACAAAGAAAAAAAGAGAGAATATGCAAATAAATAAAATAAAAAATGAAAATGAAGACATTACTACTGACCCAACAGAAATAAAAGTGGTCATAAGAGGATACTATGAACAATGTATGCCAACAAACTAGACAATACAGATGAAATGGAAAAATTGCTAGGAATGTATGAACAATCTACACTGGCCCTAGAAGAAATAGAAGACCACAAGAAACCAATCACAAGTAAAGAGACTGAAACAATCATCAAACAACTCCCCAAAATGAAAAGCCCAGGACCAGATGGTTTGATAGGTGAGTCCTGCCAAGCATTCAAAGAAGATGTAATACCAATCTTTTCAAGCTCTTCCAAAAAATTGAACAAGAAGGGACTCTACCAAACTCATTCTATGAAGTAAACATCACCCAAATATACCAAAGTTAGATAAAGATATTATGAAAAAAGAAAATTACATACCCATTTCCCTAATGAATACAGATACAAAAATCCTCCACAAAATACTTGCTAATCGAATCCAGCAACACATTAAAAAGAATTATTCATTATGATCAAGTGGGTTTTATACCAGGCATGCAAGGGTGGTTCAACATAAGAAAATCAATCAGCATAAAATACCACAATAATAAATCAAAGAAGGAAAATCACATGATCCTATCGATTGATGCAGAAAAGGTGTTTGACAAAATACAGCATCCTTTCTTGATAAAAATATTACAAAAGATAGAAATTGAAGAAAACTTTCTCAACATGATAAAGGCCATATATATAAAAAAGTAGTCACAGCTAACATCTTACTTAATGGTGAAAGACTGAAAGCTTTCCCTCTGAGATCAGGAAAAAGACAAGGATGTCCACTGTCACCACTGTTGTTCAATATAGTGCTAGAAATTCTAGCTAGAGCAATCAGGCAAGAGAAGGAAATAAAAGGCATCCAAATCGGAAAGGAAGAAGTAAAACTTTCGCTATTCGCAGATGATATGATCCTATACCTAGAAAGTCCCGAAAGATCTACAACAAAACTGCTAGAGCTAAGAAGCAATTTCAGTAGAGTGTCAGGATACAAGATCAATACACAAAAATCAGTGGTATTTCTATACACTAGAAATGCACAATCTGAGGAGGAAGTCAGGAAAAAATTCCATTTACAACAGCAACTAAAAGAATCAAATACTTAGGAATAAACTTAACCAAGGATGTAAAGCAATTGTATTTGGAAAACTATAGTGCTTTGCTAAAAGAAATTTTAAAAAGACCTAAAAAATTGGAAGAACAGTCCATGCTCATGGATTGGGAAACTACATATCATTAAGATGTCAATTCTACCCAAACTGATATGATTCAATGCAATCCTGATAAAAGTTCCACCAGTATTTTTTTAACAAATGGAAAACACAACTATTAAATTTATTTGGAAGAATAAGGGGCCCCGAATAGCCAGAAACATCTTAAAAAGGAAAAGCAAAGTTGGAGGACTCTCACTTCTGGATTTTAAAATCATATTGCCTAGCTACAGTGATTAAAAACAGCATGGTACTGGCATAAAGACAGACACACAGACCAACGGAACTGAAATGATGGTTCAGAAACAGACCCTCACATCTATGGTCCAGTGATTTTTGACAAGCCTGTCAAATCCACCCAGCTGGATAAGAACAGTCTATTCAACAAATGGTGCTGGGAGAACTGGATATTCATATCCAAAAGGGAAAAACAGGACCCCTGTCTCACACAGTGTACAAAAATTAACTCAAAATGAATCAAAGACCTAAATATAAAAGTTCGAAAATGTAGGAAAATGTAGGAAAATATCTTTAAGACTTGGTGGTAGGTGGTGGGTTCTTAAACCTTACACCTAAAGCACGAGCAATGAAAGAAAATATGGGAAATGGGACCTCCTCAAACTTAAACACTTTTGTGATTCAAAGGACTTCATCAAGAAGGTAAAAATGCAGCCCACTTAATGGGAGAAAATATTTGGGAACCACATAACTGATAAGTGTTTGATTTCCATTCTATATAAAGAGAGCATACAAGTCAACAATAAAAGTGCAAGCAATCCAGCAAAAAAAAAAAGGGGGGGGGGGCAAAAGACTTAAATAGACATTTCTCCAAAGAGGAAATATAGATGGCCAAAAAGCACTTGAAAAAATGTTCAATATCACTAGCTATTAGGGAAATGCAAATCAAAACGGCAATGAGATCATCTCACACCACATAGAATGGCCATTGTTAAAAACACAGAAAACAATAAGTGCTGGAGAAGATGTAGAGAAATAAGAACACTCCTTCACTATTGGGGGATTGTAAAATGTTGCAGCCTCTTGGAAGACAGTTTGGGGGTTCCTCAGGAAGCTAAATATAGAACTCCTCTATGACCCATTAATTCCTCTACTAGGAATATATCCAGAAGAACTGGAAACTGTGATGCAAAGAGACATTTGCACACTGATGTTCATAGCGGCGTTATTCACAATTGCCAAAAGAGAAAACAAACCAAGTGTCCATCAGCCAATGAACGGATAAACAAACTGTGGTCTACACATACAATGGAATACCATGCTACAGTAAGAAGAAATGAAATTGGGACACATATGATAACATGGATGACTCTTGAAGACATTATGCTAAGTGAAATAAACCAGACACAAAAGGACAACTATTGCATGGCCTCACTAATATGAACTAAATACATAGAATAAATGCATGGAGTTAAATCCTAGAGTGTAGGTTATTAGGAAATAAGAGGAGGCCTGCGGGGGAGTACTAATGTTTAATGTAGTTTAATGTAGGTTTAATTAACTTGACTGTAAAAGGGTAGAAATGGATAGAGTTGATGGTAAGGCATTACAGTGAGTAGCAGCTGGTTTATAAATGAGATTGTGGCTGAAAAGTGTAGTTTAGGGATGTAAATGTCAATTAAAGAAAGTCAGAGAATAATCTAGGGACTAACACAGCCAACCCAGAGGTGGATGAGAATTGTGGTTAATAGTACAAATGCAAGCTTGTCCTTCTGTGGTGAACAAATGTGGATATACGTCACTGTTGCAGGGTGGTGGCAATGTGGAGAAGCATGGGGAAAATACAATTAACATAACCTCTAGGCTATAGTTAACAGTGATACTGTACTATTCTTGCATCAATGCCAAAGATGTACAGTGTTAATAATAGAGGGGTATGGAAAAAATATGCCAAATGTATGCTATGGACCATAGTTGGTGGTCCATATTAAAGGTGATTTTATCTCAGATTATTATCTCATAATCTGTAACAAATGTTCCACAACGGTATGTTGTGTTGGTGAAGGGGAGTTGTATGGGAACTCTGTACACATGCATGATTGTTCTGTAAGTTCACAACTTCTGTAATGAAAGTATATTTTACAAAATGATCCCTACCTTCAGGGTCTCTACTGGGGAAATGATACCTTGGGATGAAGGAAGTCTTTGTTTAAAAAGCAAATGTAATCCAAAGGCATTGACTTGGGAAAACACGGGGTGTGTTTTCCTAGACAGTGCTTCAGTTTGGCTGGAACACTGAATTAGAGAAAGTCACCAGGGAGATGAGACCCTGAAAAGGTAGCGGGTGCCAGGGTGCAGGCCAGGTTTGCCTTTAATTCAGCAGGCAGGGGGAGCGCTGTATGGCGGTTTGTTTGTTTCTGTGTTGTTTTTTTTTAAGCAGGGGAGGGATAGGATGAGAAAGGAAGAAGTGGAGGTACAGGATAAATAGAAAGAGGAGGTCATTTGTGAATCTGCCCTAATAGTCAGTGAAAGACCCCTAAGGCTTGATTGAACCTGGGGCGAGCATAGCTGGCATTCTGACTGGTGAGTTTGAACAGATTATTTTTTTCTCCTATCCCTTCACTGAAGGCAAAAGTAGTAGAAATAATATTTTCTGTGAGTAAATTCATTCAACACCTCCCAGTTAGGTGTGGAGCTTTAAAACGGGAAATAACGGCTCTAGTTTTTCCATTTAACTGCTGTATTTTAAAGAGTAACCATTTATATATTTGATTAAAATTCAACATAAATTCAGTTATCATGGAAATTTGGCATAAGGAGAGCCCAAGTGACAGGATTCAGTTCCTAAGGGGAGACCATGTTGTAAGGAAGACAATTGCTTAACACTTAAAGAGCTATTACAAGTGAAAAAACTGCAAACACCC
>JAKSZT010053833.1:7294169-7481420 GCA_026826555.1 Tolypeutes matacus
CCCCGATGCCAGGGGCAGTGAGCCCGGATGCCAGGGGCAGTGAGCCCCGATGCCAGGGGCAGTGGGCCCTCCAGTCAGCGAAGGACCGTGGGGAGCGCGGCTGGGTTAAGAGCCGCCGATCTGATCTTGCAGTTTTCTGAAGTGGCCACAAGATGTCAATGTTAATTGAAATTGCTCAACTGTTGAACCAAAATATGAGAGTTTGCAGTTTTCAAAATGAAATTTTAAAAGGAAAACCATAAAAGTATCTTGATCAGAGCATCAAAAAAAAATTTTTTTTTTTAGAGCTGGTGTATCAGGCATATGTAAAAGCGGTTTTAAACAGCTTTCCTAAGGTTTGTGCCAAGGGGAATTCAGGTTAGACCTCGGCTCCTCTGGGACTTTTTGTGGGCATCCTGCCTGAAGTACGGAGCTCCCCAGGGAAATTGTATTCTGCACCCCAGGCGTGGAAGCCGCAGTCAGTGAAGGGGCATGGCGCGTGGCACGGCGGTTCCCCGCTCCTCTCTGCTAGTTGCCACCTCAGGCCTTTTTCCTCAACAAGCCTGAGTTTCCTCACCGTTGGGTGAACAGCTTCCTCTCAGGGTTGCTTGGAAGAGTAAATGGAATGAGACGATGTGTTTGAGAGAGGCAGGAGAGGCTCATGGTTTCCAGCTCCGCCTCTGGGGTGACACAACTTCGGTGGATGCGGGTCCCTCCCTAGCTGTGTGGCCCTGGCAAGTCGTGGCACCTCTTTGAGCCTCCAGAGGCTAAAAGGGGGTTAGAACAGTGTCCCTTCCATAAGCTTGCTGTGCAGACTGAGTGCGATTCTGTGTGTCCAGCATCCAGCACCCTGCCTGGCCTCACGTCAAAAACGATGACCAATGCCATGACCACTCACGCGGGCCTCTGCTCTCCGGCTCGCTGCCGTGCATGGCTGCGTCCTGATTTTTCAATATCCTTCTCCCTTACGTGCCAATGAGCCCCTCAAATACAGAGGCTGCATGTGCACGTAGATAACTTGAATCTCTGTGTGCCCAGTGTTCAGCACAGTGCTTGGCACATATTGTCACAAATGTTAGTCCTTTCTTCTCTTTCATTTCACAGGTTAAAGAAATGAAGTGTACAGAGGCGAAGTGGCTTGCACGGGTCACACACCAGCTCGTCCCTCCTCCACCTGGCACTTGCCACTGTGAATTGCTACTGTGTGCTCACCTGTCTGAGTGCCCTGCTCGACTGGAAGCTCCTTGAGGGCAGGGGCCTCACTCCCCTATGTTACGTGCCAGGTGCCGCTCTATGCACTTTCTCCTGTATTCACCAATCTAAACCTCCCACATGACCCAGGCGTAGCTTCCATCCTCATCGGGCTTTACGGGAGACAAGATTCAGGCAGAGAGCTGGACTTACCCAATGCCATACAACAGTACCTCGGGGTATTCGTTTCCCGGGGCAGCTGTGACAATCACCCCAAACCCGGGGGCTTTAAACAACAGAGCTTTGTTCTGTTGCCAGAGGCCTGAGATGAAGGTGCTGGCAGAGTCGGCTTCTTACGGAGGCTCCGGGGAGAGGCCGCACCTCGTCTCTCTCCCAGCTGCCCGCCATCCTCACCTTGTAGGAGCCCCACGCCAATCTCTCCTGACTTCACATCTCCTCCTCTGTGTCTTCTCCCCTTTTCTTCTCTTCTGAGGACACTTGCCATTGGGCATTATCCCACCAGAGCAACCTCATCTTGAGACCCTTAATTCCATCTACAAAAAAGACCCTTTCTATCTATTTTTTAAATCCCCCCCGCCCCCAGATGGCTCCCTTGTCTGTCTGCTCATCTTCTCTAGGAGACATTGAGAACTGAACCTGGGACCTCCCACGTGGGAGGCGAGTGCCCAACTGCCTGAGCCACATCCACTCCCTGCTGGCTGTGTCATCTGCTGGCTGCGGCGTCTGCTCGTTGCGACATCTGCTTGTTGCAGCAGTTGTGGTGTCTGCTGGTTGCAGCGGTTGCGGCGTCTGCTTATTGGGGTGTCTGCTTGTCTTCTTTAGGAGGCACTGGGAACCAAACCTGGGATCTCCCATGTGGGAGGCAGACGCCCCACTGCTTGAGCCACATCCGCTCCCTACAAACCCTTTTCCGAACGAGGAACGTTCACAGGCTCCTGGCGGGCATGTCTTTCGGGGAGACACCGCCCAGCACAGTAGGGAGCCAGGCAGTCTCCATCAGGGCCCTGAAGCATCACCACTAGAGGTGCCGCCTCCCGGGCAGTAGAGCCCTCGAGGCATTTATGCCGATTTGAATGGAATCAGTAAGATTGGAAATGGAAACACAATGGAGTGCCTTCTGGGGAGCGACGGTAGAGGTGTGTTTACCTGCTCAGTCTCAGCCTGCTTTATACACCTGCCACCAGGGAGGTCAGTGGAGGGCGGTGGAAAGGTGTGGGACTGGCTGGGACAGCCAGCAGGTCTGGAGGGGATGGGGGAAGCAGGTTGCGGTGGGGGGCGTAGAGGAGCACGGCCCCCATGCCGCAGCAATCCACGGTGCAACCGCAGACGGCTCTTGGCCGAAAGCTGGCGCGGTGTTGCTCGGTGCACCCGGAAACTCAGTGCCACGCGCAGCCCCCAAGCCCAGATGCGCGGAGCGGGGGGCTCGTCTCCAGCAGCAGCCCTGCCGACGGGGAGGCTGCTGGAGCCCTGTGCTGAGCACATCCGGGCTCAGAGATGCCCTCGAGTGTCCCGGAGGGGGCTGGCGGCCCCGTTTTTGGCAGCCTGGCCCCAACCCTCCAATCCCGGGCGGAGCTGAACTCGTGCCAGGCTGCCTGGCGTGGGGGTTGTGGGCTCTGTCTGGGCAGCTGAGCAGTAGCCTGACCCGGCCAGGTCCCCGCCCAGAAGCCTGGCACTGTCTGCGCCGGGTTCCAGCTCCCCGCAGGAGAGTCACACATGAGCACGCCCCCCCCCGCTCTGTCCCAGGGGCAGCCAGTGGCCAGTGCCTCCCAGGCAGCCCCTAGCCGCTGAGCAAGAGCCTCCGCCCTTCCTCCCTCCCTCCCCTCGTGGTCTCCGGGCTGAGTTGTTGGCTGGCGTGGAAAGCGTTGACCGTCTGCCAGACATCTGCTCGTGTCTCCTGCATGTGCTCCCAAGCCGGCGGGCGGGAAGCCGCCCCTCCCTGGGCGCTGTCACCCCAGGACACCGCCCGGCTTGCTTGGGGGCTGCTGGGCTCCCTTGAGCCTGAGACCTGGTCTCGTTCTTTAGGGCACTGGGAGGGTGGAAGAGAGACCTGCCCGCCCCCAGTCCATCCCCCCCCCACTCCCGGGAAGGGACACTTCTCTGGGTCAGGACACTCAACAGAAGAGAGAGGCCCGCCAGAGACAGCTGGTGATGGAAAGGGGGAGGCAAAGCGGGTGGGAGGCGTCCTCTCCTCCCAGGCTGGACTTTGGAAGGAGGATTGTTTCAGCCTGGGATCCCCCCAAAATCTTGCGGGGACCTAGTGAGAAGGGCCCCGTGTTGCCTATGTAGGCATCCTAACACACAGCCCAGTGCCTGGCACTGGCTAATGCGTGTGTTGTTTTGAAATGACTGAGTGGGTCCTTACAGTTTGGGACCGTCCCTGGCCTGGTCCAAGAGGCACTCCAGGACAGGTGACTGAGCACACCTCTTGCACGAGGACCTCAGAGCACTCTTTTACTGAGGCCGGTGTGTGGGGTCAGATCCGGCATTTTATGTAGGGGAAAAAGTGAGCAGGAGCACTGCCTGCCTGTAACCTGACGGGCTTTAGGAAAGGCACTTCTGCCTTGTTTTGCCTAGTTTCTAATGTGCCATGGAGAGAACTTGAAGAGCTGATCAGAGGACGGAGAAAGAGGACATTACCACAGAGTTCCTGCACTGTGGCAGAGGGGGAGGGAAAAAGGCACTGTGGGAACATGGAGGAGAAGGCGCTGATCTTTGTCCGGGAGGTCAGGGGATACTTCCTGGAGGACAGGGCGATTGGGCTGAGCCCTGAAGGATGAATCTTCTGGGTGGGCAAGAAGGAACAGGAGCAGTCCTAGGAGACACGAATGCCTAAAAAGTGTCCAGGTTCTGTAACGGTTGAAAAAGAATTCCGTGGTCATGTAAGTATGGTTAGCCCGCACATCATCACTGTCTCTCGAATACACACTCTGCACTTTAGCCTGTCACAGGCTCTGAGATGTACGCAGCTGAAACCTCTTTCACTATTTGGAACCTCAAATTTTCTAAATGTATCTGACCACAGAAACATGTTTCCCCCATGTTATAAATAGTAACATATAGTTCATGAAAAATACTTTGGGAAACGCTGACATGAGACATGAACTCTTTATACATAAGAAGGAAAAAAATCTTTGTTTAGTTCTAATAATAGTTCTTGTTAGAGTATAATCTCCATAAGTGCAGGGATTTTTGGCTGTTTTGCTCATTGCTATCTCTCCAATACCTAAAATAGTGCCTGGCACATAGTAGATACCCAATAAATATTTCTAGAATGAATGAGCTAAATGTTCTTCCAACTGGTAGGAGGACCAAACAAGATTGATGGGAAAGAACTTCCAGGAAGATGGAGGATTAGAGAGACAGAGGGATAACTTCTCTCTCAGAAAAAAAGCAGAGACTGTCTGGAGGGCTGCTCTGCGGCTCAGGACCCCAGGGGAAGGCGAGACACCACCCAGAAGAGAGAAAGGAGAAGGAAAGGAGTCTCAGTGGCTGAAAAATCCCAGGGGTAGAGCTGCAAAAGCAGCAGTGGGCGCCTTTCCCCCACCTACAGAGAAGTAGTCTGTGGACTGCAGTGGCTACAGACTGAGGGGATTGCAGAGGTCCTTTTCCCCAAGAAATGGGAGAGGGAGGGACACAGCCTACAGCAAATTCAGATTTTGGCCAGCGAACATGGTCTGCTGCATTGGTGCACTGGGTCACACACTTCCAGGCTGGGTGGGGTCCTGACATTGCTTGCCCTGGGAGCCAGGCAGGGAGTGAAAGATAATCTGTCTTCTCAAACACCCCTACTACTGGGGGCTGGTTGCTAAGGAGGCAGAGGGAGGGAGGGTGTGGCTGGTCAAGGTAGAGAACAGCCTAGAGAATTTGTTTGTGAGGCTTGGCCAGCCCTGAGGACATTGCTTCTGCATCATCCACCCACCCAAGGAGTTACCCTGACTGCATTTCTCCCCAGCACCTGGGGTCTGAGCTGATAGGGCTGTCAAAGAGTGCCATCTGCTGGCCAGACCAGAAAAGTGCATGAAAAAGAAAAAAAATAAAAGAGGCAAGCAGGTGCCTTTACTGCTGATAGCTGGAAAATGTGCGTGTTGAAATTTCTTCAGTTAAGCAGCTTTGAAAATTCTAAAACTAATTGTACTGGTTTTCTATTAATCTAATTTTAGAAGTTTACCCTTTGCACTTAGTTCCCTGAAAGATATTAACCAGACCTCAGTTTTGCTTGGAGGAATAAGATCACGTTTCAAAGCAAAACCAGACAGAATGGTGTAAATCTGTAACTTTTCCCAGAGACAAAATGTTTAATATCTTTGAGTGGTTGTCTGAGAAAGGAGTCATGAAAGCCTTGCACCTGCATAACTATATCTAAACTGTGGTTTATTAGCTGCTGAATTCAAGGACAAGTTGAATGTGCTTGAGACAACACAGGACTGAGAAATCGCACATACCTTTCTCACAAGACCTCTGGTATCACTTGTTTATTTTACTTGTTTTTCTTCTCAACTACCCCCCCTTTTTTTTTCTTTCTTTCCCCTATAAAAACCCTACCTCCCATTTTTACTTTGAACTGATTTTGGGAAGATTCTCCCAGTCCTTGCTTGTGTACTTGCAATAGATCACCTTCTCACTTTAGTGAGACATATTTGTCCTTTGTAGCACAGGATTGGGTGGGCCTGTCTATAAATAGCCATCCTTATGGTAACACTGCCACCCTCTCCAAGGCCCTTAGAAACTGGCCCAAACCCCATTACTGGGTTCTTAGCCCTGGTCTGAGCAGTTAAACAGGGGCAATCCTAAAGATCTAGAGCAAGCTGAACCAAGAGTCAAAGAACAGTGGTAGCATACACTGTACATCCCTAGGCAAGGGAGAGAAACTGAACATTAGAGTAAATGCAGCATTGGAATCAGATACTAGACATCAGCAAAAAATTACAAGACATACAAAGGAAAACAAAGATATGACTCAGGCAAAGGAAAAAAATCAAAGCTCCAGATGAGACACAGGACTTGAAACAGCTAATTAATGAGGTTCATACAAATCTCCTAAATCAAATCATGGGGTTGAAGGACAACATAGCTAAAGAAATAAAAGAGATTAAGAAAACACTGGGTTGTGAGGCGGCTGTGGCTCAATCAGTAGGGCTCCCGTTTACCATATGGGAGGCCCCGGGTTTGGTTCCCGGGGCCTCCTGGTGAAGGCAAGCCCGCCCGCACGGCGTGGTTAGCTGACCCAGCGAGCACAAGCAGCAAGGGGGGGATAAATGAATAAATAAAATCTTAAAAAAAAAAAAAAAAGAAAAGAAAACACTGAGTAAATACTAAGAAAATTCCTTTGAAATCTTGGATATAAAAATAACAGAGTTTATGGAAATGAAAGACAAAAAATGAGATTAAAAATACAATAGAGGCACACAACAGTAGATTTGAAATCATGGAAGAAAGAATCAGTGATGTAGAGGAAAGAACAACAACTGAAATTGAAGAGAGAAGAACACAAAAAGAAAAGAATGGGAAAAAATTGAACAGGGACTCAGGGAGTTGAATGATAGCATGAAGTGCACTAACATACATTTTATGGGAGTTCCAGAAGGAGACAAGAAGGTAAAAGGGGCAGAAAGAGTATTTGAGGAAATAGTGGCCAAAAATTCCTCAACTCTCATGAAAGACATGAATATATGTGTCCAGGAAGCACTAAGTACTCCAATTAGAATAAATCCAAATAAACCTACCCAAGACACATAATATACAGACTGCCAAATGCCAAAGATGAAGAGAAAATTCTGAATGCAGCAAGGGAAAAGCAAAACATCATATACAAGGGATGTCCAATAAGACTTGATGTGGATTTCTCTTCAGAAACCATGGAGGTGAAAAGGTAGTGGTATGATATAATTAAGGTACTGAATGAGAAAAACTGCCAGCCAAGAATTCTTTATCCAGTAAAACTGTCCTTCAAATACGACAGCGAGTTTAAAATATTCACAGGTTAACCAAAATTAAAAGAGTTCATAAATCAGAATCCAGCACTGCTGGAAACACTAAAGGGAGTTCTGCAGCCAGAAAAGAAGAGATAAGAGAAGCTTGGGAGAGTGTAGAAGTGAAGACCATCAGAAAGGGTAACCAAAATGGGAAAAAGACAGACAAAAGTAAGATATGAAATATGAAAACCAAAGGATAAAATGGCTGAAGTAAGTAATGCCTTAACTGTAATAACACTGAATGTGAATGTATTAAACTCCCCAATCAAAAGACATAGTTTGACAGAATGAATAAGAAAACACAAGCCATCCATATGCTGTCTACAAGAGACTCACCTTAGACCCAAGGATGCAAATAGACTGAAAATGAAATGTTAGAGAATGATATTCCATACGAATAGTGTATTAGTCAGCCAAAGGGGTGCTAATGTGAAATACCAGAAGTGGATTGGTCTTTATAAAGGGTATTTATTTGGGGTAGAAGTCCACAGATACCAGGCCATAACGCTTAAGTTTCTTCCCTTACCAAAGTCCATTGCCACGTGTTGGAGCAAGACAGCTGCTGACGTTTGCCTGGGTTCAGGCTTCTTGGGTTCCTCTCTTCCCGGGGCTGCGTTCTTCTCCGGGCTCAGTGCCTCTGTTTTCTCCACAAGGCCAGCTGTAAACTCTCAGGTGAACGACTCGTCTCTATCCCGGGGGCCTTCTTTCTTTCCTCACCACCAAGCTCCTCCATCTGTTTGCCTCCCTGGGCTCCAGCATCAAAACTCCAACTTTAGAACTGCAATTCAAAAACTGCTCTCCTCTGTCCTTTGCCTTGCTTTTTTTTTTTTTTTTAAAGATTTTATTTATTTATTCATTTATCCCCCCTAGCTGCTTGTGCTCGCTGGGTCAGCTAACCACGCCGTGCGGGCGGGCTTGCCTTCACCAGGAGGCCCCGGGAACCGAACCCGGGGCCTCCCGTATGGTAAACGGGAGCCCTACTGATTGAGCCACGGCCGCTTCCCCTTTGCCTTGCCTTTTATATTCAATTTATATTTGATTCCCCACCCACTAATGGGTGGGGCTCAATGCCCTACTGACGTGGCCCGGTTAACTCCCTAGTCATAACTTAATCATGCCCAGATTAGCAGACCAGTTTATAAACATGATCCAATTATATTTTTGGAATTCATAATTATATCAAACTGCCAAATGGCTACAAATAGTAACCATAAGAGGCCAGAGGTAGCTATATGGGTGTCAGAAAAAACAACTCAAGTGCAAAAAATTCATAAGAGATGCGGAAGACCATTATATAGTAATAAAAGATACAATCCACCAGGAAGGAGTAACAGTCATAAATATCTATGCACCTAACCAGGGTACTCCAAAATACACGAGACAAATTCTGGCATAACTGAAAGGAGAAGTAGACATCTTTACAATAATAGTTGGAGACTTCAACACACCACTCATATCAATAAATAGAACTAGACAGAAGATCAACAAAGAGAGGACTTGGGCAGTATGATAAGCTGGACCTGACAGACATTATACAGAACATTGCACCCCAAATCATCAGTTTATGCATTCTTCTCAAGTGCTCTTGGATCTTTCTCCAGGATAGACCATATGCTGAGCCACAACACAGCTCTCAATAATTTTACGAAGATTGAAATTATACAAAGCACCTTCTCTGATTATAATGGAATGAAGCTGGAAATCAATAATAGGCAGGAAAGGGGGAATTTGCAAATATATGGAGGCTAAACAATACATTCCTAAACAATCAGTGGGTCAGAAAAGAAATTGCAAGAGAAATTAGTAGATATCTTGAGACGAATGAAAATGAGAACACAACTTATCAAAACTTATGGGATACAGTGAAGGTAGTGCTGAGAGGGAAATTTATAGCCCTAAATGCCTATTAAAAAGAAGAAAGTGCTAAAATCAAAGATCTCACTGAACAACTAGAGAAACTAGAAAAAGAACAGCAAACCATTCCTAAAGCAAGCAGAAAGAAATAACAAATATTAGAGCAGAAATAAATGAAACTGAGAACATAAAAAAAATAGAGAAAATCAACAAAACTAAAAGCTGTTTCTTTGAGACTATCAATAAAATCAACAAACCCTTAACAAGAATAACAAAACAAGAGAGGAGATGAAAATAAATAAAACAAGGATTGAAAAGGGGGACATTACAACTGACCTCACAGAACTAAAAAGGACCATAAGAGGATGTTATGAGAAACTGTGTGCCAACAAACTAGACAACCTAGAGGAAATGGACACATTCCTAGAAGGGCAAAAACAGCCTACAATGACTCTACAAGAAATACAGGAAGTCAACAAAACAATCACAAGCAGAGATTGAATCAGTCATTAAAAATCTTCCAACAAAGAAAAATCAAGGACCAGATGGCTTCACAGGTGAATTCTACCAACCATTTCGAGAAGAATAATACCAATCCTATTTAAACTCATCCAAAAAATCGAAAAGGAGGGAAAACTACCCAACACATTTTATGAAGCCAATAACACCCTGATACCAAAGCCAGATAAAGATATTACAAGAAAAGAAAACTATAGACCAATCCCTCTAATGAACATAGATGCAAAAATTCTCAACAAAATACTTGCAAATAGAATCCAAGAGCATATAGAAACAATTATACATCATAATCAAGTGGATTTTATTCCTGGTATGCAAGGGTGGTTCAACATAAGAAAATCCATTAACTTTATACACAATATTAACAAATTGAAGGGGGAAAAAACACATGTTCATCTAGATTGATACAGAAAAGTCATTTGACAAAAATCCAGCATCTTTTTTTGATAAAAACATTTCAAAAGAAAGGTATAGAAGAAAAGTTCCTCAACATAATAAAAGGCATATATGAAAATCCCATAGCCAACATTGTACTTAATGGGGAGACTTTGGAAGCTTTCCCTCTAAGATCAGGAACAAGACAAGGTTGTCTACTGTCACTACTGTTATTCCACATTGTGCTAGAAGGTCTAGGCAGAGCAATTAGGCAAGCAAAAAGGAATAAAATGCATCCAAATTGGAAAAGAGGAAGTAAAACTCTCACTATTTGCAAATGATATGATCTTATATTTAGAAAGCCCCAAAATATCTACAACAAAGCTATTAGAGCTGATCAATGAGTTCAGCAAAGTGGCTGTTTACAAGATCAACAACCAAAAATCAGTAGGGTTTCTACACACTAGTAATGAGCAACCTGAGGAAGAAATCAAGAAAAAAATTCCATTTACAATAGCAACAAAAGACTCAAGTATCTAGAAATTAATTTAACCAGGAATATAAAGGATCTGTACTCAGAAAACTACAAAGCACTGCTAAAAGAAATCAAAGAAGACCTAAACAAATGGAAGGACATTCTGTGTTCATGGACTGGAAAACTAAACATTGTGAAGATGTCAATTATACCCAAATTGATTTATAGATTCAATACAATACCAATCAAAATTCCAACATCCTACTTTACAGAAATAGAAAAATCAAGTACCAAATTTATTTGGAAAGGAAAGGAGTTCTGAATAGCCAAAAACATCCTAAAAAAGAAGAGCAAGTCAGAGGACTCGCTTCCTGAACTTGAAGTGTATTATATGGCTACATTGGTCAAAACAGCTTGGTATTGGCACAAAGATAGACACACTGATCAGTGGAACAGAACTGAGAGTTCAGAAATAGACCCTCCTCTCTATGGTCAACTGATTTTTCGATAAGCCTACCAAACCCACTTTTCTGGGACAGAACAGCCTCTTCAAAATATGGTTCTGGGAGAGCTGGATATTCGTAACCAAAAGCATGAAAGAAGAGCCCTATCTCCCTCCCCACACAAGAATCAACTCAAAATGAATCAAAGACATAAACATAAAAGCTAGGACCATAAAACTCCCAGAAGATACATAGGGAAACATCTAAGAGTCCTTGTAATAGGCGAGAGTCGCTTAAACCTTACATCCAAAGCATGAGCAACAAAAGAAAAAAATAGATAAATGGGACCTCCTCAGAAGTAAACACTTGTGCACCTCAGAGGACTTGGCAAAGAGGGTGAAAAGGCAGCCGACTCAATGGGAAAAAATATTTGGAAATCACACATCTAATAAGGGTTTAATATCCAGGATATATAAAGAGAGGTTACAACTCAACAATAAAAAGACAAATGACCCAATTAAAAAATGGGCAAAAGACTTGAATAGACATTTCTCCGAAGAAGAAATACAAAAGGCAAAAAAACACATGAAGAAATGCTCAACATCACTCATGATTAGGGAAATGCAAATCAAAACTACAATGAGATATCATTTCACACCTATCAGAATGGCCACTATTAAAAAAACAGAGAACTACAAGTGTTGGAGAGGATGTGGAGAGATAGGAACACTTCTTCACTGTTGGTGGGAATGCAGGATGGTACAGCCACTATGGAGGACTGTTTGGCAGTTCCTAAAGAAGTTGAATATAGATTTGCCACGTGACCCTGCAATACCACTACTGGGTATATACCCAGAAGAACTGAGAGCAGTGACACGAACAGACATCTGCACACCGATGTTCATAGCCACATTATTCACCATTGCCAAAAGTTGGAAACAACCCAGGTGTCCATCAGCTTACCAATGGAAGTGGCGTATATACACAATAGAATATTATTCAGCTGTAAGAAGAAATGAAATCGTGACTCATATGGCAACATGGATGAATCTGGAGGACATTATCTTGAGTGAAGGAAGCCAGGCAGAAAAGGACAAATATTCTCTGATTTTGTTATTATGAACTAAATGTATTGTGTAAACTCATGGCATTAATAGCTAGAATATAAGTACCAGAGAAAAGAATGTGGTTAGAGATTGAAAGCTGAGGTTTAATCTGTGCAGAATTGGTAAAAAGTTGTTTGTAAATGTTTAGAAGTGACTAGAAAAAGTGAGAGCACTTCATAGGATTTGTAATATTAGTGCCAACATATAGGTGTGTTAGTGGGTTTTTTAAATTTAAATTTTTTATTTTTTGGAGTAATGAAAATGCCCTATATTGATTGAAGTGATGAATGCATAACTCAGTGATTATACCAAATGCCACTGATTGTACACTTTAGATAACTTATATGGTTTACGAAGAAAAAAAACTAGGGTGGGTTTTAGGAAAAATACTCCAAATATAAGATATGGACTATAGTTAGTAGTAATATTTGACAATGCTCTTTCATAATTTGTTATAAGTGTTTTACAACAATGCAAGGTATTGGTGGTGGGGTGATGTATGGAGCCCTGTGTGATGTTACTCATGCTTGTCTTGTAAGTTCACAACTTTTACTACACACTTTCATGTATGCTCATGTATGAATAACATACTTCAATAAATTAAATAGAAATTAAAATGAAAAAAAAAAAAAAGATTGAGGGGAGCTACAGTCTAAGATAGGAAGGGTGAGAGCAAGAGAAGCTCCCAGGCCTGGCAAAGGGTGCTGGTCCCTAAATGAGATAAAGTCTATCTCCAGAAACTGAAGGCAGCTCTTGTCTAAAGCAAAATCACTTGCCAGCCACCTTAGAAGAAACCAGAATTCAGGGGAGGAGACTCCGAGTCTCAAGAAGGGGAAAATGTGGTAACTACGTGGGTAATCTTGATGTCTCTCTGCAAACATCTTCCAGAATGGACCACTGGGCACGGAGAAAGGCCAGCCCCTGCCAAGTGCAGGCAGAAGGATGCGACAGGGCCGTCCCGTGCCAAATCCACCTGGACTCCTTTGGTGAACTCACAGCTGTGAAGGAGCTTGGCCCGTCATCTCATGGAATCCTACTGTCGAGGCGTAGAAAGCTCCAAGACGGGGACGGTCCAGGCTCCTGCATTTGGCACCAGATAGCATCACAGATATGCCCCTCAAAGCAAGCTGTGGCTGGAGATGACTCTGCAGCGTGGACAGAAAGGCGGAGGTTCGTGCTGGGAGTGGGGGCAGTGGCTCTCGGCAGCCTCTCTCTCTCTCTTGCCTTGCTCCTCTTCTTGGCCTTTCTTTCACCTGTTTTAGTCAAATGGCTTCATTGTCAGGCTTGGTCATTTCCCCACTGATTCATTCCTTGAGCTTCTGGACTGGCGCCGGGTGTCAGGGACCCAGGAGACGCTCAGACGTGATCTGCTGGCAGGTCCCTTTCAGACTAGCACGCAGGCCTCAGCACATGCCGAGGCGCCCTGTGAAAAGGCAAGCCTGCCCCCACCACCCCCGGGGGGCTCAGCAGCCCACGTGCCTGCTGCCGCCCTGCTTTACCCCCTCCCGCCTACTGACAGCCAGGCTCGTTCTAGTGTCGTTATTCTCGCCTCATCTCCACACCTTTAATTTTGGTTCCCATCCACAAGGATTCTGAATCTTCTTGCCTTCTTGTCCCTCACCAGGGCCTAGGGCTGACGAGTTCACAAGCTTGTGAAATATATAAATAAATACATGTGGCAGGGTTGGAGCATTTGCTCACGCTGCCATTTGGATGTGCAAACCAAGGACTCTTAGTCTCTGGAGCTGCTAGCTCTTCTTCATAAGCCCCTACCTCCTGGGGAAGGGGCTAATTAGATCGAATCCAATCCTGAAATCCTATTCGAAGGCAATAATTCAAACATCCCTTTAAGTAAGATTCTTGCTCTCTTAGGTTTGTCCCATCATCTTTCCCTTTGCCAACACAGCTTCTGGTATAAGCAGAGGGCTCCCAAGGTTTGCATGCAGCTAGGGGAGAAGGTGGCGCCATGCTGGAGCCTTGCTGAGCTCTGCAGCGAGCAGGGACGGCTGAGGGTTAAATGGCTCCCTTCCCTTGCCTTTTTTGCACACTGGCGAGGTAAGTCATTGCTGGAGCAATGCATGATCTGGTCCTTCCTTTGGCTTGGTCGAGATTTTATGCTTCTCCCTGGTTGGCCTAATCTCACCCCAGGATGCACTGGTGCTGTGGCCTGTCCTACTGCCTTCAGGTATAGGCCACTTTGTCCCTGCAGCAGGGACTTCCATGGGTAAGCCATCTAGCCAAAGCCCCAGCTCACTCCTGTTTCTCCTCTTTGAAAAAATTCAGCCTCTTGATCTTGTGCACAGCACACAGGGATGGAAAGCAGCCTTTTAGTGCTGACGCCAAGGATCCTGTTTCAGTTTGCTAAAAGCTGTTGGGAGCAATATACCAGAAATGGGTTGGCTTTTATCATGGGAATATATTAGGTTAAAGGCTTAGAGTTCTGAGGCTGTGAAAATGTCCACATTGAGGCATCATCAGAAATGCTGTCTCATGGAAGGTCAGCTGCTGGCAATCCTGGACTCCTACTATGTGGCAAGACACAATGGCTGCTCTGCCAGCCTGTGCCTTCTCCTCCAGGCTCACTTTCTCCCTGAGCTCAGCTGTGGGTGATTAGGCACATGGCAGTGCCTGCTTGTCTCTCTCCTTGTCCTTTGGGTTGCTTTGGCTTCTTGTTCTCCATGGGCCTTCCTTTTCAGTCTCTTGGGGGCCTCTTTCCATGCTTCTGTGGTCTGCTGATTCTAGCCTCCAGTCTCTGGGACCTCTCTCTCTGAAGCTCTTTTCCTGTGTCTGTGGCTTTTTAGTCCTCTGTTAATAAAGGACTCCACAAAGAGGATTAAAAGGATTCCTGCAATCTAATCAAAGGCCCTTAACTGAAGAGATCTGTATTAGTCAGCCAAAGGGGTGCTCATGCAAAGTACCAGAAATTGGTTGGCTTTTATAAAGGGTATTTATTTGAGGCAGAAGCTTAGAGTTATTAGGCCATAAAGAGTCCAACTCAAGGTATCATAAGAGGTACTTCCTCACCCAAAATCTGTTGCCACATGTTGAAGCAAGATGGCGGGCGATGTCTGCAAGGGTCCAGCCTTCCTCTTTCTTCTTAAGGCTCCATGGTCCCAGCTTCTTCCAATATAGGTGTAGGCTGGCATAAGGTTTGTCTCTCTCCCCTGGACTCATTTCTTTCTGGGCTCAGCTGCTCTGTTCTCTTCACAAGGTCAGCTGTAGACTGTCAGGCTCATCTCTCTTCCCAGGGCCTCTTCTGTGTCTAATGAGCTGTCTCTCTTCCTCTGTTTCTTCTTCTCTGTGTGTCTACTTCTGTGTAAGAGTCTGTTTTATCAGCCTATGAAGGGGGCTGGGACTCAATGCTGAGTCACACTCTAATGATGTGGTTGAATCAAAGCCCTAATCTTAACATAATTTAATCAGATGTCTCAGCTGAATCTAATACAATCAAAGGACTATCACTCCCAGAGGAACAGACCCGTTTACAAACATAATCAATATCTCTTTTTGGAATTCATAAATAATATCAAACTGGCACAAGACCTAATCAAAAGCTTCCATCTACAGTGGAATCAAGGCACAGGAATGGGTTTGTTTTAAGAACAGGATTTTCTGGGGTCCAAAAAAGACTCAAACCAGCACAGGCCATGACTCCCTAATCCTGCTGTACATCCAGTTTACTTTCAAGTGATTCCCCTCCAGATTTTGTAGGTTGTGATCTACCTTTTGTTATATCTGAGAGTTAAGTCCAACTTGAATTGGGCAAAAATGTTTCCCTCAACTTACCTAAAATGTCAGGACCAATATATTATACTCTGTTTCCCCTCTCTTGCCAATTTCTCCTCTTGTCCGTTATCCTTTGGAACAAGGGGCATAGGCTCTAATCCCTCTACTTCCCCTATGCCATACCTTCTTCCTCTAGGGTAGCATCTTAGGCCATGGTCTCCCTCCTAGACCAAATATATTTTCTTTACATTATGGAATAAACTAAGAAATTTGACATTTAGGCATGCCTCCTGATAAGCCAGGGGAAATGGGGATAAAACCCAGTTGGGACCCCTACCTTACGCCATATATAAAAATTAACTCAAAATAAATCAGTGACCTAAATGTAAGAGCTAAAATCCTAAAACCCTTAGAAGAATATCTTTATGATCTTGGATTTGGCAATAGATTCTTCAATAGGACACCAAAAGCATGACCAACAAATGAAAAAGTAGATAAATTTGACTTCATCAAAATGAAAATCACTTGTGCATCAAAAGACATTATGAAGAAGTGAAAATATGTCATGCAGAATCAGGAGAAATGGTTGTAAATCCTATATCTGATAAGGGTTTAATATCCAGAATATTAAAAAAACTATAACTCAACAACATATAGACAAGCAACCCAATTAAAAGATGATCAAAGGATAGACATTTCTCTGAAGAAGATATACAGATGGCCAATAAGCACATGAAAAGATGCTCATCATCAGTCATTAGGGAAATGCAAATCAAAACCACAGTGAGATATCATTTCACACCCACTATTTTTATTCTTATTATTTTTTATAGTACCAGGGCTGGGGAATGAGCCTGGGACCTTGTATGTGGGAGGCCGGCACTCAACCACTGAGCACACTGGCTCCCCTGAGTTGGTTTTTTCATTTGTTTGCTTGTTTGTGTTTTTTTTTAGGAGGCACTGGAGACCGAACCTGGAACCTCCCATGTGCTAAGCAGGTGTTCAACTGCTGGAGCCACATTCCCTCCCCAACACCCACTATTATTAAATAAAAATGGAAAATTACAAGTGTTGCAGAGTATGTGGAGAAGTTGAAACCCTTGTACATTGCTAGTAGAATTGTAAAATGGTGCAATCACTGTGGAAAACAGTTTGGTAGTTCCTCAAAAAGTTAAGCAAGAATTACCATATGACCCAGCAATTCTATTCTTAGGCATGTAACCAAAAGAATTGAAGACAGGGACTTAGATACTTGTACACGAATGTGCACAGCAGCATTATTCACAAAAACCAGAAGGTGGAAACAACCCAAATGTCCATCAATGGGTGAATGAATAAAAAAAATGTTATATGCATACAATGGAATGCTATTCATACATAAAAAGGGCTGAAGTTCTGATACATGATGCATGCTATGTCATGGAATGAACTTTATGCTAAGTCCAGACCCCAAAGGACAAATGTTGCATGATTTCACTTATATGAAAATTCATGGAGAAAGAAAGCAGATTGGGGAAGCAGATTTAGCTCAAGCAGTTGTGCACCCACCTCCCACATGGTAGGTCCTGTGTTTGGTTCCCAGTGCCTCCTAAAGAAGACAAGCAAGACAGCGAGCTGACACGAAGGGCTGGTACGGTGAGCTGATGCAACGAGATGACGCAACAAGATGTCTCAATGAGATGACACAACAAGGTGACACAATGAGGAGACACAACAAAGAGACACAAAGAGGGACACACAAGCAGGGAGCGGATGTGGCTCAAGAGATTGGTAACCTCCCTCCCACATCGGAGGTCCTGGGTTTGATTCTGGTGCCTCCTAAAAGAAGAGGAGCAGACACAGAGAGCCTGCAACAAACAGACACAGAGAGCAGACGGTGAGCGCAAACAACGAGGCGGGAGGAGAGAAAGAAAGAAATTAATTAATTAAAAAAATAAAAAGAAAGTAGATTGGAAGTTACCAGAGGCCAGGGAGATGGAGAAATATGGAGTCACAGCTTTGATGAGTACAGAGTTTATGTTTGGGGTGATAAAAGCGTTATGGTGTTGGATGATACCACTGTGGATGTAATCAGTGCCAGTGAATTGTACAGTTAGATTTGGTTAAAATGAAAATAAAATGGCAAAAACTGCCAATTTGTTATATATATGTGAATATATATTATTAAAAAAAAAAAACAAACAATTGGGAAATCCCTTTCTTGCAACAAAGCTAGCTCATAGGCTTGCTGCATTGCTGCCTAGGTGAGGCCCTGCATGCCTCCTTCCTGATTTACTGGTCGCTTTCTGCTGTCCCCTCTGCTCATCCCCAGGCAGATGAGTGCCTCAGTCTATCCTGGAGAAGAATGTAGAGAGAAGTGCAAAAGAGAAACATTAATGTATTTAAAAATATTACTGCCATCTCCAAATGCTGCCATTCCACAACAGGCGTGTGGGAACACAGAGGAACGAGGGGTTCTGGAGCGTGTTTGGAATGAGAAAGACTTCTCGGAGGGAAGGCATCTCAGCAGAGGGAAGGGCGTGTGCACTAGGCTATAATCTCAAAAGAGTAAGGCCTGTTTCCAAGGAGAAAGCGAGCTGAATGGCTGCAAGCTCTACTAGCTTTCTGTGTCTTCTATAATACATCACCACAAACTTGCTGCCTGGAACAACAGACGCTTATTGTCTCCCTGTTCTGGAATTCAGAACTTCAAAATCAGGATCACGGACCTGAAATCCTAGTGTCGACAGAGATGTGCTCCCTCTGGAGGCTGTAGGGGAGAGTCTACTGCTTGCCTTCACCTTCTAGTGGTTGCCGGCATTTCTTAGCTGTGGCCACATCACTCCAATCTTCAAACATCTTTCCATTCCAGTCTTCACAAAACCTTCTTCTCTGCAGGTGTGCCAAATCCCCCTCCACCTTATTACAACAGGGATTCTTAACCAGGGGTCCACGGACACCCAAGGGGTCTGTGGAAAGATTCCAGGGGGTCCGTGAGCTTGAATTGAAAAAAAAAATCAACTTATTATCTTTATTTTCTCTGACCTCTATCTGAAATCTAGCATTTCCCTCACTTATGAATGTACGCAATAAATTACAGTAGTATTCATTTCACTTGACTGGCATAGGGGTGCTGGAACAAAAAAGATTAAGAACCCGTCTTATAAGGACACAGGTGATTGCATTTGGGGTCCAGCCAGATAATCAAGGATAATCTCCCCATCTCAAGTTCTTTATGGTAATCACATCTGCAAAGACTTTTTTTGTGGGGGGACAGAGTATATAGAAAGTAACATTCACTGGTTCTAGGGGATTGAGGCATGGATACCTTGGGGGGATTTTTCACCTACCACAAGAACCATCTGTGACAGTTTGAAGCTGGGCAGATCCCAGAAGATCATGTCCTTAAAGCTAATCCATTCCTGTGGATGTGAACTGATTGTAGGTGGGAATTTTTGATTAAATCACTTCAGTTAAGGCTCTTTGATTAGATTACCCCAGTGATGCATGAACCAGGGTGGGTCTTTATCCTCTTACTAGAGTCCTTTATAAATGGGATGGATACGGAGAGACAGAGAAGAGAGGAAAGACCCAGGAGCTCAGAGAGGAGCCTGCAGAAGCTGAGAGACAAAGCCAAGAGAGCAGGAAGCTGAAATCAATGGAACCCAGGAGAGAGAAAGCCACAGAAGGAGCAGCCAGGAGCTGAAGCAGCGGAGCCTGGAGGAGAAGGTAGAGACTGGCAGACGCTGCCCTCATGCCCTGCCATGTGACAAGTGTCCAGGATCGCCGGGGGCCGTGTTTTGGGGGAGAGAACCTCGCCTCATGCCTTGAGTTTGGACATTTTTCTCAGCCTTGGAACTATAATTTTTTTCTTGACTACAAAGTAATAAATGCTCACTGTGGAAATTTGAAGGAAATGAGATAAATATTGTGTCCTAGAGAGCTACCAGGCTCATATCAGACTCTACGTGAGTAAACAAGTGACTTATGTTAAACCACTGAATTTTGGGGTTAACTTGAGACCATAGTATAGCCTAGCCCATTCTGATTGATTTAGAAATTGGCAGTAGAAGTAGGACACTGCTGTAACAAAACCCTGAAATATGTGGCATTGGCATAGCAGGTAGGCAACCAGCCTTGAGGAAACAGAATTGGAGACCAGAAGCACAGTGGCCCTTTTATACAGCGGTAAAATATTTGGTAAGACTGGTCAGCTGTGATAACTTGGAAGGCACATTTGGTGTCTAACAAACTTGTAAACTCTAGGGGAAGAGATTGGAAAACAGAAGATCAGTAGTGTGTACTGGTTGTTATTGACTGCATTTAACAGGGAATTAAAAGGTAGGAACGGGCACAGGAAAGAGCTGCTCGTTGCCAAGAGCGATAGAAGATGGAGAGAAGCCAGAAGTTCTGGGCCTTGCAAAGTTGGAAAAAACCGACAGTTTCTAGATGATCAATAGTAAGAAATGAGATTCAGAAAGACTCTAAGTCTCTAAAGCAAATGCCAGATTCAACATGTGCCGCCCACTGCGGCGTCCACTTGGGATCAGGGCAAAAATCAAATTAAGTGTCTGGCCCTTGCACCTGGTGCTCCAGGTTGTCTCGAAGGTAGCCATTGTTACCTTTAGTGAAAGATGCTGGGGGGAATGAAACTAAGAAATAAAGCAGATCTGAGAACCAAGTCTTGAAAAAACTATGGGTGTGGTTCCTGGAAGTTGGATCGGACTGGAAGCAAACAAATGGTAGTAGGCCTACTGAGTCATACTGCCAAAAAATCCAAGAAACAAAAAACACGATCCTGGCCTGAAAGAGCCTGTGATTATTTGAGACCTATAACTACCCTTGAGACTCCAACCACTTATTGGCAGCCAGCAGGCTGAGAAAGCTATTCAGCCCCCAAGGACAAACTTTCCAAGGCTCCACTTTAGATGTGGCCAAGGGGGTAATGGAAAAGGAAGAACCTTCCAAAATGTGTCCTCAGAGAGTAATAAGAAAGGGAGTGCCCTCCAGAGAGCAGATAAAGAACGAGGCAGGGAACCTTCCTGCGAGGGTCTCCTTTTCTCCTCTTGGAATGGGAGTGTTTACGGCTATCACCCCTTCCTGAACATAACTTCACCATTCAGATCAGTGGTCGGCAAACTACTGTCCACTGGGCACACCCAGTTCACCACTCGCTTTTGCAAATAAGGTTTTATTGGAATACAGCCATGCTTGTACACTTACATATTGTCTGCTTCTACACCACAATGGCAGAGTTGACTGGTTGCAAGAGGCCATAGGGCCCACAGCCCAAAATATTTACTCTCTGGCCCATGAAGAAAAAGCTTGCAGCTCCGTCTTATAGATGTTGGACCAAGAGGAGCTACATCTGAGCTGATGCAGAGACCACTGGGCATCTGCTGGAGATTCTGATCTTTTGAGCTGGGTGCAGTGCCTGGATGGGACTTTGGGTTGTCTCCCATGGAGTGTAAGCGAGTGATTTCTTAGTGGGGGAAGAAGAAAGAAAAGGGACATTTGGTGAGCAGGCTGTGGCTGAGACATTGCGTGCTCACTGAACATCCATGTGCTCCGCCTAGCTGCCTTGCACTTGGGCACGGTCACCTGATTAGGTCTAGTCAGTAGACCATGAGTCGAATTCACGTGTGTCACTTCGGGATGAGGCGTTGCAAAGCCCCTGTACAGTTCTCCATGCTCTCTCCTGCTGTGAAACTCCTGGGGCATCATGTTGAGATGGTGGAGACACAAGCTGGAGACAGCTTAGATCCCTGAGTCACCTCTTGGAAGGTGCTGTGTTGGAGAGTGGCCTGATTGCATCAGATTTTGTGGGACTGAGAAAAAACTTCTGTTGGGTTAAAGTACTGTGATTTGGGAATGAAGCTTTGTTATTGCAGCTGCACCTGCCATTCTGACTGATGCAGTATTCATCCTTCATATGCCATGATCTGAATAAAATTCTCGTGTATACATGTATATGATTTATATTCAAGGACACAGTTTTATATTTTTATTATTAATAGCTTACAATCCTATATAAAATATTCTTTTAATAACTTCATAATTTTCCTTTGCATTATTTCATTCCTAATTTTCAATGCTTGGGAAAGTGTGGCAAGAAAGACAAGTTCTTTCACTGCTGGAGGCAGGGTGACAGTCCAGTGTATCTGAAATGCAACTTAACAACATGTTTAACCCCTTTGACCCAATAATTCTATTTCTGAAAACTTATCCTCAGGAAATAATAAGAGATGTGGGTGAAAATTTATGGACAAAGATGTTCATTTTGGTTTTACTTATAATATTGAATAAATGTCCAAGAGCCAAACAGTTACGTAAATGACAGTCCTTCTCCAGGCATGACCTGTTTGCTGGTGTGGCTTGTTCAGCATCAGATTCCTGCAGCTCGAGACACAGACATGGAGCTGATCTAGTAAGTGGCAGGTTGGCTGCCTCTGCCTTTTACACTGCACCTATTCATTCCCTGCCGACTGCTTCTGATTATGGACGGGGCTCCTCCTCATTTCCTTGGCAACTCATGACTTCTGGCTGCAGATGCTTCAGATGGTCTCTTGGACATCAAACAGCCACAGCCCAACATTTGGTCGCATAAAGTGCAAATGAATCATGAACACATGGATTATATTTCCGTTCAAATACACAGGGATTTCACTTTATGGGAAATGGGCTGTACAAATTAGCACTAAGTTTGGGAAATTGGAAGAGTCGCTGAACAGATCCTCAATTTAGTTATGCCCATCTGCTCTTTCCCAAAATATCCCTCCTTTGCACCCTAGAAATGACAGCTGTTTAATTCAAGGGGATGCTGATAGTCTTTCCTCCAAGAAAGATGGAAGGCCAGATGAATTGCCAAAGGTTACTGGGGTTTATTTATTTGTCCTAAAGCCAGCAAAGACTAAACAAAAGGTAAAATTTACCCTCCCTTTCCCTGGGCTTCTGTGTTGAAACTTTCTTAAATTTTCATCTCCTTTTAAAAAATCTCTTCTCTATCTTGATGTTGCATGTCTCTTCCATTGCTTGCTCTTCAATGTTTGGAGTTTTCTCAGGCTTCATCCTTATCCCATTGTCCTCACTGTACTTTATAGGTTGTTTTTTCTAGGTTGTTTTCAATCTGAACCTGTGACTTTAGCTACTTCCTCTACATAGCAGATGCTCAGATTTCATCCCCAGCCCAGATCTCTCCTGACCTCCAGTTTCTCTATCCATATGCCCACTATGCATCTCCACCTTCTGTGGCCCACAGATGCTCCGAACGCAATTTGTCCAAATGGCATCACCTTTTTCCTCCTCATTCCAGCTGCTTTCCCTGCAGTCACTATGTTAGTAATTGGCAGTATCAATGCCACTTTTAAATTAATTCAGAAAACGTTGAGTTCTCACTGTATGCTAGGCACTGAGTTAGTTAAGGGACTCAAAGACGAACGAGACCTAGTTCTTGCCCTCAACGTGCTAATGGCCTAGTGGGGGAGATGGACATACAAACTGATAATTATAGGACTCTGGAGAGCACGGTGTTAGAAACATACAGAGGACCTTACGTAGCATGGGAAAGGAGCACGAATGACGTTGGCAGTGGGGGGCATTCAAAGGAGGTCTTTAGAAGGATGATGTCTGAGCTGAGACTCAAAGGGTGAGCAAGGTTAAGGAGGGGGGGGGAAGCATGTGCAAAAATGTGGAGGTAAGAAATAGCGGGATGGAAGCAGACAAGTAGCTCAGTTTCAGTATGGTTGGAGCACTGAGCTTGAGGCAGATGAAGCTTTAATTGAGGCTGTAGGGGTGCACAGCCCACTGAAAGCGAAGGGCTTACATGCCTTGTTCAAAATGTTTGGGTTTTATCTGGTAGCTGATGTGGAATCTCAGAGGAGTGTTAAGTGGGAAACTACAAAGGTCAGATTTCTGTGCCGTGGGGGAGGATCCAGTTGGGGGGAGTAAGACTGGAGGAAGAGAGAGAAGTTATATGACCCTTGGGTGCCCCCTCTTCCCCGGAGAGTATGAGTCCCTCAAGCAGGAAGTGGGAGGAGAAACAGAGAGAAGCCAATGGGTTTGAGAGACATATAAAGTATATAACTTGGAAAGAAGTAAAAAACATATGACTTGATTCCAAGTGGAGAGAGGGAAAAGAAGGAGTCAGAGAGACCTTGTAGATATCTGGCTTGGGTAATGGGAATATAGCAGCGGTGCTAGGAGAGAAAACACGGAAGGCCTCAGAAACGTTCTCTGTATGTTGAACTGTGGTTCCTTGAACTCATCCTTCTGTCTTGTGTGCCTGTACCATGGTCCACACTGGTTCCTCTGGCCCAAACATGCTCATCACCCTTTCACATCTGACCGATTCACTTGGCCTTCAAGAGCCAACTCTTCAGTACAGAGACCCTTCTCTGCCCTCTCTGACCTGACTCAATGGGTCTGCGCCTTCTTCTTTGCTGCCACATTCCCCAGGGCTAAGCTTTCTCCCCGAGATGTCCCATTGTGGCGTAATTGCATCTATCTTCTCCATCTTTCTCCATTACAGAACTCCTGAGGCTCGCAGCCTGGCAGTTATTCAGTAGCTGTTTGCTGATTGCTTAATGCATCTTGGGGAGAAATGAAAATTATTATTTCTGGTTATAGAATCAAAATTCAGTGCATCAGAGAAATGAGAATGGGGAAGAAGGCAACTGAGGTTTGATTTTGTTACCAGGATGGTCTTAGGGAAAGAGGAAGGTCCAGGGAAGTTTGCAGAATGGTCTGTAACCATCTAATGGTGTAACCTGGAGGCTGTAGCAACTTCTCTGAGCCCTACCTGCCCATTAGGTGAGTGGGAAGTTTCACCTGTGTGAGCGGCCAAGCCCTGGAGGCAGAGGGCAGTGACCACAGCGGGTGGGTGCAGGCCTTTCGGCTACCAGGGTGAGAGAAGAAAGGCTGGTGGGAAAGCAGTAGCAGTGGTAGGGACAGCAAGATGGCAGTGGGGGCCCACAGCAGGGGAGCTCAGCTCAGGGGCGTCAGTTCTGGCTTTTCCCTTGGTCCCTGGCAGAGCAAGATGAGCTTCAGCTGCAAATGGGATTCCTGTAGAAGACAGGAACAGGAATAGAGTGAGGCATTGGGGGCAGCAGGTAGGGGAGGCAGAGGCTGGAGACGTGGAAGGAAGGGAAACAGTGGGGCCATGTCCACTGCTGACCGTGGAAGCATGGAGACAGCAGCCCAAGCGAGCGCCAAGCCTGAAGGAGGGCAGATTCTGGGAGGGTGCCAGGGCCTGACAGCCCTGCTGGTGACTTCTGCTGGCTCTGATGTCAGTGTAAAGGAAGAAAGAAATGAGGAGTAGGGAAGGCATCCTAGAGGGAGCAGGAATGCCTTTGAGATTAAGCTCACATGCCACATCCTCCGTGAAGTCTACTCTGTGTTCTCACTGATGGAGTTCCTCTCCCTCCTTGTGCTCCTCTGAACCCTCACGTCAGTCCAGTCTACCCCACACAATGCGCTTAGCATGCCCTTTCATTCTGTCCTTTGGACTCCGGGTTGGAGGTTGGTATTTGCAACTTGATTCTTGGGTCTCTCCTGAGAATTGGGTGCTGGCTTTTTGTACCACCTCTCTGTACCTCAAACTGCCTCAGACAGAAGACCTGACCTTGGGTGGGCCGATGGCCTCTTGCAGGTTGGCATCCACCCAAGCACATCCAGTCCCATGGAGGTGGGGTTCAGACAAGAGTCCTTTGTCTGCCTGGCTTGGCATGCTTTGTCAGCCTCCGTCTCAGCATTCCGGAAAATCCTTTGCCTCCCCCGGCTCTCCCTAGCTGGACCCATGGAGAAATCTCTCCACTGGAAGACCTAACTGATGGGAGGAAAGAAGAGCACAGCTCCCTCCATCCTCCAAATGGTGAGCTGATTTCCTATCTACACCCTGCCCCCCAAGGGAGAGAAAAGACATGACAGCCTAGGGATATCCTTGGGACTTCCATGTTGCTTCTTTTTTCCAAGCTATTCCTGGGCCCCATCAGCCACTCTCTGGGCACCCTGGCAATAGCTTCCTGGGCCCCTGCCTGGACTGGGGCTAGAGAAACAGCACTTCTTATTTCTGTGCTACGACAGATGGTCTGGCTGAGTCCTCATGGTCAGTCAGCCAGCCAGAGTGGCTGCCAATATCTGTTGACAATGACAACCTGTTAAGGTCCCTGCCTTCTTGGAGGCAGGTAACTCAGCTCTGAGGGCACCTTGCAATGCGATGCTGACCACAGACTGCCTTAATTAAACAAAAAGTGATCCGCACAGTGCTAACACAGAGCAAACATCAGAAAATGGTAGCTATCATCATCATCATCACTATCTCATCATAGTAGTGTGTTGAAGTGTGTCTCCCCCAAAGATGGCATGACCTTATTTGGAAATAGGGTCTTTAAAGATGTAATCAAGATTATTTTATAGATAATCTGGATAATCCAGTATAGAGTTATGCTGGATTAGGGTAGTCCCTAATCCAGTGACTGGTGTCTTCATAAGAGAAAGGAGAGGGGGATTGAAAACAGAGACAAGAAAGACACAGACGAGAGGGCCGTGTGAGGCAGGGGCAGTGCTTGCAGTTATGCCAAGGAATGCCAAGGACTGCTGGCCACCACCAGAAGCCAGGAGAGAGGCACGGAATGGAGCCTCCAGAAGACACCAGTTCTGCCAGCACCGTGAGTTTGGACTCCTGGCCTCCAGAACTGGAGAGAATGCATTTCTGGTGTCTTAAGCCACCCAGCTACTAGTTCTTTGTTATGGCAGCCCTAGGAAGCTAAACCAGTCATCCTCACTATCGCCATCACCGCCATCATCATCACCATCATTCTCATCACCGCTACCACCGTTGTCAGCATTGCTCATTACGGTTACTGTGCAGGAGCTCTCCATCTCCCCGTGTCCAGGCCTGGGACTCCGTCAGGTGCTGGGAGCTTGCCTTGATGGGCATGTGTCCAGAGCAGAGACAAGCTGCAGTCCAGGGAGAGAAGCCATAGGCCCTGGACTCTGGGGTTCAGTGTCTCAGTCAGTCTTGAGTTGGGAGGTACATGGAGAGAAGGAGCAAGGCTAGAACCACAGGGGGTCAGAGGTCAGGGGGGGCTGGGAGCAGGAGTAAATGAAGGGCTGGCACCTGCCATGAGGTATCTGCTCTACCAAAAGATGATGTGGGTCCGGACCTGTGAGAACAGAAGAGGGTGTCGCTGAAGGGCAGGGATGGGGTTTACTGGCACCATCACGGCATGGTGCCCGGCACAGTGTGGGTGTTTGGGGGAGTCCTTCGTGCAATGAATTGATTTCTTGATGCCAAGTACTAGTGTGAGTTTCTTCCGTGGGACCCAGGCTTGCTCTCTAGATTCATGTGTCATCAGCTTGGTATTTGTGGCATTTGGTGTGCTGGTCATGGGTAAATAAATGTGATAAATTTGCATATATACATGTATGTGTGTGCGTATCTTTTCAGAGAGATACATCGATTTTGTATTAAAATAATCAGAGGTGTTTGAGGTGATGGAAAAGTTTTGGTAATGGATGGTGGTGATGCTAGCACATTGTGACTGTAACTGACAGCCCTGAGTTAGATATTTGAATGTGGGGGGTGGATTTCAGGTAATATATATGGTACTAGAAGAAAAATAAATAAAAAACAGGACTGTACAACACAGCGAACCCAAATGTAAACCAGGGGCTAGAGTTGATAAAACAATTATGAAAATGTGCTGTCGTCAGCGGTAACAAACGTGCCACATTAGTGTGTGCTGTTACTGATAGGGAGGCCTATGGGAAGTCTGTATTTTATGCATGGTATTTTTGTAGCTCTACAACTTCACTAATTAAAAACCCAATAAAAGCCTTCCAGAGTAAAGTAAGACCTTATACCTTTGGGTTATGGGAAATATTTTATGATAAACTAAAATTACAGGATGAGATAAGGTATTTGTGAAAGTGCTTTCAAAAGTACAAAGTGCTTGAAAGATTGGTAAAGCAAGGTCTAGCTGTCTCTGTAATTTGCAGGGATGTTTCCCTGCTTGGGGACCCATGTGGACAAAGGAGGCTCAGACCAGACTTCTAGATCTTCAGGCTTCTAGCTTTAGTTCTAGTTTGCAGCAAACTGGTCACAACAGGACAACAGTGTGAGTTGCCTACTTGTCAGCCATCTAGCAGGGGTGGAAGAAAGGAATAATGGTGGCAGAAAAGTAGTTGGCATGTGTGGCCTTCAGGGCTCATATTTTTGTGAGTCTCTGTCCTTGAGCAAGCCATTTCCCTCCTGCCTCAGCATCCCCATGTGTAAGACGAGAGGGTTCCTTTGGGACTGTGCTCAGCAGAGCTCTAGGGGGCTGCTGGGAGTGGTAAAGACTCGGCCCCCTGCCTTCAACCAGAGTAACGTAACATTTACCTGTTTCATCTCTTGGAGTTCCATGTCAGGTATTTAAAAAAGACATCTGGTCCCTCTAAAAGTCTACCTTTTCTGTGCATCTCCAAACCCCTCCAGCTCTGCCTTGGGTGGTTCCAGAACTGCTCTCACCCAAGGCTGGGTGTGGGCACAAAGCTCAGCGCCTTCCCATCTGGGGGCGTGTGGGGGAGGTTCTTTTCACCGATGCAGCTCTTTAGTTTTGGGTTGAGAAACAGGAAAATACTGGCTTTAAGTCCCACCTCCATCATTGCTCACTTCTGTGACCCCAGGATGCCCCTCTACCTCTCCGAGCCTCCTTTCCACATCTGTAGAATGAAGATGCTCTGAGGATTTAAAGATGATATGTGCTGGGGTAGTTCTTTCCGATCCATGAGGACGTTGTTAATCCGTTGTTAGCTTGTTAATATGTAAGCAAGGTTTAGGCTTCCCAGTGCAATCACAGAGGACCTGATGGAATTTCAGGAATTTTCTCTGAGATTCGGGATGACCAAATCTCCCAGCCGGGGCTTTTGCCTTTCTTTGAATGTTGTATGAGGCTCAATTTGTCCTTAAAATAAATGTTTAAAAAAAATTACATAGTGTCTTAAATGCTATAACTTAGGCCGTCTCTATAATTTTATGAGGGGAAAAATAAATGATGAAAGCAGTGAACAGTTTAAAACGAATGAGTTAGTTGAACTAGAAAACTGATCTTTAGGTGCATTTACCATCCATAGGGATGAAGGTGCTGGGTTAATGTTTCCACAGCAGACTGAAAAATAGTTTACCGGCCTTTAGTGACCCACTGTCCATTCCCTTGTTGCCACTGCCATGCAGGTTGTCACATGTCACTCCATGTGGCAGCTTGATCTGTGGGAATGTGTGGGAAGTGGCCAAAGGTCCAAGAGACGAAGTTGACCTCTTCAATGAACGAGCTAGGGCAATAGTGCAGGCCATTTACCACTGGCTGCACAGGGCTGGGATGGAGAACGAAGAAGCCAAGTGTTCGAGGCCTGTAGCCTCAGCATGCTGCCAGCAGGCAGTGGCTTGGCTTTTTCTTAAATATCAGATGAGATTTGACAGGATCGGCTAGGAAGGAAGAAGTGGGCTGTTGGGAACTGCCCCCAGTGAAGACCACTAATCCATTATCTAATGGTGTGGTGGAACTTGGTTTAATTTGGGATGTCTACTGTGGAAGTAGCCTGTGCTGGGATCTGGTAGGGGCAGTAGCTTGTGGCTCTGGAAGGATCAGGTTCTTAGAAGCCACCAAACTGGCTGGACATGCAGTCCACGAAGGGTGTGGGGCAGGCTCCAGGCCCAGCGTGGAATGGACAGGTCAGTCAATGGACACAGGAGGCAGGCGTGGCAGAGCGGGAGAGGACGTGGGAAGCTGGCGGACCCTGGGCTTGCCCCAGGCCTGGCAGAGCCTGTGCCTGCGGCAGTAAGCATCCTTGTGGCCTCACCAGCCAGGCCCTCGGAGCCTCCTGATGTCCTGGCTACCTGGTCAGAACTGGCTCAGGCTGGACGGGGCCCCCCTGCCACTGCAGCTGTGTGTGCACGAGGACTAGCCCAGGAAGAGGACACAACCCTCTGACGTGAGCACAGCTGGGCGGCCTGCTGAGCAGGCGAGGGGCCCCAACAAGCTCTCAGTCCTGGACCCTGGCCCTGGAGTGCCAGTGTGACGGTGCTGCTGGTGGAGGCAGAGCCAGGCGCGAAGAGGAGGGAGCCTCAGAACATGGCAGAAGCTCGATCTCGCCCCAGGCAGTTTAATTACTCAGAGGTAGGGCCTCCCGGTCTTTGTTGCAGAGCCTCGGGTGCAACAAAAAGATGCTCCTTCAGCTCTCCTTTATGCAGGGACGCGGACCGTGGGCGAGGTTTTGTGTAGGAAAGGGGCCACGTAGAAAGGACGGAGAAACTAGACCTCCCCAAATGTGGGACGCCCTACATCCTAGCCCTTCTCTTAGAGATTATAATTGAGATGGTGCTGTTTGGCCCCCTCCCCATTCACCTCGGGCTGGAGACGTATTCTGAGGAGGCGGAGATGTGCAAGGAAGCTTGGAGAATCGGGGCCTTTGGCTTGGAGCTGCGGGTGGCCAGAAATGCAGAAGGCCGTGGCAAGGGGTCTTTCATCCCAGCCACATCTGCGTGGGACCTGCAGGCCAAAGGGCCAAAAGCCACGTGCTAGCAGTTCTGGCTTAGTTTCATCACCGCTGCAAACTTGGGAAATTTGACTCCAAAAGACATGGCATCCGGCTAGTGATTCCCAACACAGCCTTTCTGAAGTTCCCACCAAAGCCCTTGGGATGGCAAAGAACAAGGTGAAAACTGTTGTGAACAATGCTGAAAGCTGGGCTTCTCGGGCGTCTCAGAGGCATGTCCGTTGGTTGAGGAAATCATTCAGCAAATATTTCTTGAGCATCCACTGTTAACCACTTGACATAAATCAGTGAACAAAACAAAGATCTCTTCCTCATTGTGGATACAGCTGTACACATCCACACGTAGTTCTGCCTTTCTAAGCACTAAGACTTCTATGTGTGTGTATTTTCCTGCCTTTTTTTTTGATAAGAAAATAAACCTGTTCCTTTTTGGAAAATATTAGAAATATGAAATATGAAAAAAAAAAAAAAAGAAAACCACTCATAATTCCACTAGCCAGAGCGAGCCTCCCTAGTATATTATTTTTTTAAAAGTCAGATCTTCCTTATTTCTCTGTAACTGGACTTAACTCTTAAGCCCCCATTTCCATGGAGGATGAACAATTAATTTTGCCAGTTCAAAGCAAATGTAGTTACTTCTGGTCAAAACCTCAGGCGTGTCGTCCCCACGCTCCCCCCCCCACTAACCACTCAGTCCAATTAGGTCCATCCTGCCTGCTCCTGCTGCTGGGGTGGCCTCTGGCTCGTGCTTGGGCTCGGGGGGCTATGTAACACGTGGCGGGGCGCCGTGCCCACGCTCACCTCCGCTGGCATTCACGGTGGTGTGCCCGTCACACGGCGCTGGCTACCGCGGCATCTGACTCTCCAAAACACACAGGTCACTGCTTCTCCCACATCCAACTGTCCAGAGCTCCCTGGGTCGGTCAGCACATCCGGGCAATTGTGGGCTCTTCTTCAAAGCACGGGGAGTGTGCAGCTCACGCCCTTCTCCCAAGGCGACTCAGGGGAACATCTCATGACCTTTGTTTAAATACCCAGAGTCCCTGTAGGCTCAGGGTAGCCAAATGGGCTCTTTCCTCTCAGAATGCCAGGCAGGAAGTGGGGCCCAGGCCTGAAGGAGCGGAGTAGGGACCCCCCCCCCAGGCCCCAGCCTGTGGCTGTGGGACCCTCGGAGCAGAACAAACCCTCCGAATGATAAGCACCAAAACCTACAAGTCAAAGTCCACGCTCCCTCCAGTGGGGCAGACGTTTATTTCCTTCTGGCTAAGAAAAAGGCTGCGTTACATCATCACGTATTCTTACCCAATCTGTGGTTTATGTAGAGATTTTGTGTTCTAAATGCTCTAGGTTTGGCTTTGCATAGTCAAAGCCAAGTTTTTGGCATCAAAGAAACAAAAAAATTAAATTAAATTAAAATAAATGAAATAAAATACCAAATGTATTAGTTTCCTGATGCTGCTATAACAATCTACAACAAACCTAGTGGCTTAAACTGACACAAATTTGGTATCTTTCAAATCTGGAGGTCAGAAGTCTGCATAGGATCTTACTGGGTGAAACTCAAGGTGCCAGCAGGGCTGGTCCCTCCTGGAGGTTCCAGGGAAGACTCCATTTCCTTGGCTTTTCCAGCTTTTGGTGGCCACTTGCTTCCCTTGGTCTGTGGCCCCTTTCTCCAGCTTCAAAGGCAGCTGTGTAGCATCTTCCAGTCTTGCCCTCTGACTCTGACTTCTTCTGTCTCCCTCTTCCAATTAAAGGAATCTGGTGATTATATTGGGCCCACTTGAGTAGTCCAGGGAACTCTTTATTTTATCAGCTGATTAGCAGGCTTAATTCCACCTGCAACCTCAATTTCCTCTTGTATATAACACAACATAATCACAAGTTCCAGGGATTAACATTATTCTGTCTATCCCACCAAATAATTCCTTTCTCCAAGGATTAATTCATGTCATCAAAAGCCATGGCTTTAAATATTCTAGTCTTTCTATTAATTTAACACTATCTTCTTAGGAGTTACAAAGCCAATGCTTTGACTCTTTACATTTTTTAATTAGTTTCTTTCCTATCATCCCTACAGATGGTGTGAATTGAAGGCGATCGCTGCTCCTTGAACTGTGGGGTAACATAATGGGTACTGGAAAGCCCAAACAGATACAGGAAAGCTTATGGAGAATAAAGCAACTCGGTTTTACAGCTCCAGATTTGATCTTGTTTCATGTATGGGGCTCATACTGTACAACCTGTAGTAACCCAATATATTCCCTTAGCAATATAATGCAGGCATCTTTCTGAGATAGTAACAGCATTTTAATTTCTGCTAGGTGTTCCCATGTCCCTCAGCTGCTGCAGGAGGGCCCCTCTAAAGCAAAAGACCACTCTGTTCCTCGGACGCTCAGCCTC
Organism: Tolypeutes matacus; assembly: GCA_026826555.1. Classification (NCBI taxonomy): domain Eukaryota; kingdom Metazoa; phylum Chordata; class Mammalia; order Cingulata; family Chlamyphoridae; genus Tolypeutes; species Tolypeutes matacus. The sequence continues at coordinate 7,326,745 of JAKSZT010053833.1, forward strand.
CTGTGGTTAATCAGTTAATTAGAGGAAGGGCTGGCAGCAGGGAAGTGCCAGCTCTGGATCCCCAACCACCTGGGTCTGGGGAGCTGTTCTGACTGCAGGTGCTGACAGCAGAGGCTTTTTTGGCAACCTGCAACTCTGCCTTGAGAAACCATTGTAAAGGGGTGAATTTGGTGGAGGGCAGGGGCGTTCGCAGGGACTTGCAGGTGCACTGAGCCGAGCCGGTGGTGACTCTGGAACCTGCCGCTGCTCGAAGCACTGAGTGGTGGCAGTGCTATTAGCCAGTCATCAGAGGCAGGCGTGGCACTTGACAAGTGACAGGTAACTCAGGACCTGACCCGGTGAGCAGGCTTTACCTTCAGTCCAACCTCGTATTGTTGCGTGCAGAAAATCGGCATACTCTTGAACGCCTAGATGTCACTCTTGCCCCGTTTTCAGCTGCATCCCTCTCCCTTCCTCTTATACCTTCTTTTGGTCTTTTCCATGGGGATCTGAGGATGTAGGGCCAGTTTTGTTCATTTAAAATAATAGTACGTCTTGTCCAAGTCCAAAAACAAAATCTCACGGTATGAGAGGGCAGGCAGGGGAAAGTGGGTTGAGTGGGCTGAGGAATGTCATAGCCCAGGGACCAAGGGCCAGAGTCTCCTCTATTACCCCTCCTCGCCCCGCCCTGGGCGGCAGTCAGAGCGCCTTCTGTCCGTCTTGATTGAAGTCAGCCTCCACCTTCCCCCAGCCCGGCCGCCCTTGCCGGGACACAGGCTGCATTCAGCAGGAGCTGCCCTGCTCGAGTGCTTTGCAGAGTTTATGAAAGGCGTTTTCACTTGGATTAAACAGGCGCTGTGTTTGTGTGTGCTGTGTGTGAAGGAGAAAATGAATCACTTCAATGTTGGGCAAGGATTTTAGGTGTTGTGTTTGTCCCATGCAATTACATAAACACACCAGAACTCATTAAAAAAAAAAAAATATGTGTGTGGGGGGCAGAGACTGGAGTGTCTGGATGATCTCAGCAGCTCAGCACGTTTTCCATACATTCGACCTCAGAAGGAGCTGTGTTCTGCCCTCTCACAACAGACTCCGAGTCCAGAGGAAAGTTTGAGGTTTTACATTTCTGTTTGTGGTTCAGGAAAAGGGTTATGATCTGAGGGCTTGATTCAGTGAAATAGCTCTGCCTTTACACACATTTGCTTCGCAGGGAGGGCAGGAGTTGGAAGCGACTGTTTTGAAACGTTAAAAGATTTGCTGGCAGAAGGGAAAGGGATTTTTTTTCCCCCTTCCCTGCTGAGCAAAAACAGTTCTAACGAGCAGTTACTTTGTAGTTTTAACTCATATTCAAATACTCCCGGTCGCAGAAGCTGCCGTTTGGTCCCCCCGCGACGCCTGGGTCCCGGTTTGGAGGAACTTTCCAGGGCTCTCCCTCAACCGCGAAGCCCCGCAGTCATGAGTTTGCAGAAGAGAGTCTTCCCGCGGCGGGAGCGCGGTGAGTGGAGCTGCTTCTCCCAGCTCTCGGGGTGCTGGGGAGGCTGGGGCGGACCGGTGCAGGCGCCCCCCTGGAGGGCTGGGAGCACGGCTTGGTTAAGCTGTGCAGTGTGTGTGTTTGTGTGAGTGTGTGTGCACGTGTGAGCGTGAGGGTGTGACAGGGCAGGGCACCGTCCCCCTGCCTGGGATCGTCCTTGTCGAAGCTGGCTGGGTGCTCGCTTGTCGGAGGGATTGGGGGGGTCTTGCGGGGCCCCCCCTAGGGGTACGAGCGGGCCCCACGTCCACCCTTCTGCTGGGAGCGCTGCCGGCAACGCCGAGGGACAGCGACGTTGAGTTCTGAGCGCTGTAACCTCAGGGTCCCACAGGCTGGACCCGGGTTTCAGCACGAAGCAGGCAGGAGAGCGGCTCAGCTGCTGGGGAGAGTGGGGGCGCAGGTCTCTGGATCTGGGAAGGGGGGCCTCTGAGACCTGGGCAGACTCCCTGCCTCCTTCCTGTAGGGAGGTATAGCCCAGTACATTTTTTCAAAAAATAAAAACTTCTCCTTTTGCTCTTGAAACACAACCAACCATCAGAGAAAAGGATTTTAAGCCCTTTGCCTAACTTTTAAAGTCTACACTGGTTAAACTGCAGGTCTGTTGTAACTTTGGCATAAGAGAGTAAACACATGGTTTTCTTTAAAAAGGAAAATGAGGCGAGTCAGAGGCACATCCTGACGTTTGCAGCTCTGAGGAGCTCTCCTAGAACCCCGGGACCCATTTGGTCAGGTGCCACTAGCAGCAAAGCGGTGGAGGGCGGGGACCGAGCGGGGCCACGGGTCGGGCCGCCTGGGATCGGGTCTTGGCTCTGCGAGTAACAGGCCATTGAACTTGGGAAAGCTATTTAAGCTCTCTATGGCTCAGTTTCCTCACTTGAAAATCCCCATGTCTTGGGACTAGAGAAGCATTAAATATGATCAAGTGTGAAGTGGCCTGAACTGAATATACACGTTATAGAGAATGTGCCTGATGCTCTCCAACTTTTGTACAGCAACCACCACCCAGCATGGAGGGCTTGTGAATGAGAGAGAGCCCGAGCGCCTGCCGTAGCCCTGGCCTCTCTCTCGGGCAGGACGTGGGCTAAGCATTCCGCGAGTCTCCTTTGGGGGGTGATATACCTGGATGCCTTTACTCGCAGCAGAGAGTCTCAGAGGCAGGGCTTGACCTGGTATTGGGGAGGTGCTCACTTTTATCCAGAGGAGCTTTACCACTTCCCATCTCTGGGGGCAGCACTGTCATGGGAAGGGTTTCCCTGGCGACAGGCTCTGAGACAGAGGTTTGTGTCGGAAGTTCCTTGGAGAAGGCTCTTGGGAACAACACCTGGGAGGGGTGAGGGTAGAGGGAGAAGCTGGGCTGTGAGGTGGCTGCAGCACAGGCTCAGCTGGCCCTGGGGGGGCTGCGTTTCGCTGCACGGACTGGTCATGGGCTGTGGGCTGCCCCTGGGGCTGGGGCAGCCTTGGGCAAGGCAGCGCTCTTTGGCTGAGAGCAAGTCCTGGAGAGGGACTCAGCTCAGAGCTGTCTGCCTTGCGAATGAGTGCCTTGAGCCTGGGGTGGGGGGTTATCTGGGTGACACCCCACAACATCCACTCAGTAACTTTGATGATGTCCCTTCTTTTCTCTGGATGGAGTTTTTCATGAGGTCAAAGACCATATGTATATCCCTATATCTGACTTGGTACCTTTGATATGCTGTGGACTCTCAAGTCACTGGACAAATATTTATTGACCATATACTACATGCCCAGCACTATGCTTTGCTAGGGATACAGAGGACAAGGCAGGTAAGGCCTTGGCTAACATTCTAGGAAGACAGCCTTAACCACCAAAAATAAGCAGAGAGATATAGGATTGGGAGAAGTATTATGAAGGGGGCTGATATGGAGACTTGTTGAGGGAGGATTACTTTTGATGAGTTTCTGAGGAGTGGACACCGATAGATGGGAAGGGGCTAGTTATATAAAGAATGAGGGGACTGTGGGCACTTCAGGCAAAGACCCTGAGGTCAGCAAGACCATGATTTGTGAGAAGAGACTAGAAAGAGGCTCCCTCCTGTGGTCCTTGTAGGGATGGAGTTTGTGTTTACTCTTTTGTGTTCAGTGGGTAGCCATTGAAGGACGTTTGGCAGGTCCACGGCAAGTTCTAACTTGTCTGTTAAGAAGTCATGTCTTGCTGGTTGGACGGGACAAGGCAGAATGCAGAGGGGTCCTGTAGGGAGCAGAGAGATGATGCTGCCTGAACCGAAGGGGTGGAGGGAGAGTGCAGACGACAAATGCACTTTGGAGCTAAACACCACCGGGCATGCTGAGGGGGGGGATGTCCGACAGAAGAGGAAAAAGACCCAACGTGGACTTGCAGCTTTCTGTCTGGAGCAACCGGGCGGGGAGGTCACATACAGAAATGGGAAGGCTATGACGGAGCAGCAGTTTGGGCAGGGATGGTCAAGAGTCCAGTTTTTAACACACAAAGGTGGGATATCTGTGAATATCCAAGTGGAAATAAAAGCCTGGAATGCAAAGGAGAGCCTGTGATGAGATATAACTGCTGAACCAATGGCTGTTGCCTGCGATTGGCACAGGCTCAATATTTTTCCAAAGTTATTTCAGCAGCAAAAGCCTTTCTTTAAAGTGTTATGCAAAAATTCAGTATAGAAAGAGAAAAATGTGGGTATGTTCTGGTTACAATAGGACTGCGGTCATGGAGTCTGGCCTGCTTATTTGCCTGTCACTCTTCCCAAGTGCAGTCAGGGTGTCCGTGCTCTGAGACCAGAGTCTGAGAACCACTGGGTGCCCCTGGAGCTCCTTGCAGCTCTAAACCTCAGTGGCTTTTTTTTTTTTTTTCTTTTTACAGAAGAAAATGTTGCTCAGTATATAGTAGTCTGAGAAAAGGATGGCCACCCTGTGGCCTCAGCTGAACCTGCCGTTGGGTTGGACTCTCCCCCTGAGAGTTCAGGTGATTAAAGGGGCCTCTGGGATTACCCAGCTCAGCCTCTCATTGTTCTTGGCGGTAAAACGCTCACGTGTGGAGGACGTGGAGGACGTGGTCAGAGGCACTTTTGCAGGCTTTCTTTTTGTGGCACGTAGATATTATTTATCTAGGTTATTTGACAGATGAGGAAACCGAGACTCAGTGGGAATGGGATTTCCCTAGACCAGAGAACAAGTATGGGGCACAGCCGGACACGAAGTCCAGTTTCCAGACTCCTGGCCTAGCGACTTCACTTTATGTCATCATTTAATTCCCCAATATTTATTGGGAATTTACCATGCTGGGATGCTAGGAACTCAAAAGGAATGTGAGGCATAATGGTTCCCCACACGGGATTTATACATTAGTTGGGAAAATAACGCCATGGCTTTGTACAAGACAGAACATGATTCCTCAGAATGATCTTGACCATCAGTTCTAACAGAACCTGAAGCGAGTGTTTCAGGGAAGGCTTAATGAGCATTAAATGGATTGGCTAGACCCAGAAAATTGGGAAAGCGATCTCAGAAGGGGATATCAACTTAAAACCAGTTAGAGATGAGAATAGGCCTTGCATTTCAGAGTGTCAGGGGGCGGGGGGCAGAGAAGAAAGACATGGGCCTGGCTGGCATATGTGATGCCAAGTAGTGGGAGATCAGGTTAGACAGATTGTGGGGCCAGGCTAGGAGGGGTGAGGTAACTCCTTTGGGGGCCTTGAGCAAAGGATATGCACGAAAAAAGCTTCCTTAGGAAAAGAAGTAGGGATTGTGATAGTTGGGGGGACTGTGGTTGGGTAGACGGGGGGTGGACCGGTGGAAGCAGAAAGAGGGGTGGGAGATGGGTTTATGGGGTGAGAGGAGGGGGTGAGGCCACTTCTGTATGACATCAACTCAAGATCAATGCTTTTTACTGTTCTTTTTTGTAGATAATATTTACATATGATGAGATACACATGCTTTAAATGCACCGTTCAGTTAATTTAGAAAACTGTATACATCCGTGTAAAGCAAACCCCTGTCAAGATATAGAACCTCACCATCACCCCGGAAAGCTCTCCATGCCCCTTCTCAGGTGCTTTCAGCTTTTAATGATAATGTATAACGTGTCACCAAATTTAAAGGCCTGGTTGAATAAAGTTCAGCACCTGCTTTGTCCCAGCTCAGCAGCCGGGGCTGAACCCTGGCTTGTGCAGACTTTTGCTGGGTTCTTTGAGAAGGAAGCAGCACCAAGCAGTAGGGTGCCCTGGGCTGAAGGGCAGCAAAATTCAGCTGCGGTTCAGGCAGTCGCTGGGCATGAGTTAGGGGTGGGCTCTGGGTTCTGACAGCGGTGTTGGGAACGGGCCAGGGCAGAGGAGATGAAGCAGGTGCCCCATGGGGTAGACACAGCCTCGCGTGCTGGGCTCTGTACCAACGCTCGTGTCCTGAGGGCCTGAGTCAGGGAGGGAGATGGGCGCTGAGCCCTTCCCACCTAGGGTGCCTCTGCACCTCCTGCTGCAGCCCCGACTGGCCCAGGAATCAGAGGTGGTGAGTGCATCTTTCACCCGGAAGATGAACACACAGATGCCGCCTGATGGGCTTGGGCAGTGGAGGGTGGATGTACTTTCAACTGATTGCCGTGGTGCTGTGAGGTGGAGGCGGAGAGGCTGTAAGTGCTGGGATTTCTGGCTCCTGTACCCCGTCATCGTTTCCTTCCCATTGCTGAGGATGGATGGGGCGCTGGGAGGTGGGGTTGAGGGAAGGCAGAGTGTGGGGCCCCATTTTGTAAGCATCCACGTTTAAGTCTGATGATAATCCATTTCACAAATGAGATCTGAAGCTCAGAAAGGGGCAGCGTCTCCTCCCAGGCTGCACAGCCAGTTAGCAGCAGGCTCGGGCTGTGGAGCTCCTGGGGCAGTGATCTTTTCACCTCACACCTTGCCTCCGGGGCTGCAGTGCACACGCATACCCAGGCAGGTCCCATCATAGCCTGTGTGTCTATCTTGTGTCTGTGACTGTGCATTGCACCACAAAGACCCCCTTTCACGTCTTCCTTCCTTCCTCCCTCCTGCCTGCCTTTTCCTCTTTTTTTTCCCCTCTCCTCACCCCTTCTTCTAACAACTATTTAACACCCACTGTGCACCAGGTACTGTGCTGGATTCCAGGGCTCCAGAGAGACACAGGCAGACCTGGCAGCAAGGGGGTAAGGAGGTGCAGGGATGATGGAGATCAGCCTGAAGTGCTTTGGGAGTACAGAAGGGCAGCTCCTAATTTAATCTGTAAATTGGGAAGAGGGAGTTAGGGAAGACCTCCTGGAGGAGGTGATGAGCCATGCTTTGGAAAACTTTGGAGAATTAGCCAGGAAGTAGGGAATTCTTGATTTAGAAAGAGCAGTGTGTGCAAAGGTATGGAGGCAGGAGAAGGCACAAAGCAGTTGGGGAATTTCAAGTCTTTTTTTTTTTTCTTTTTTCAAGTAGGTTTTTTTCTTGCTGGAGTTTAAGGAGCCTGTGGGAGACAAGCCTGTGACCTTGGGCAGGGATTTAAAATTTTTACTTACTGAGTTATTATGCCATGACAATAACAAATTGAGAAAGGAAAGTAGGGATTTCTTCATCGTGAAAAAAACGTTGCTTCCTGAGGCAAGGCAGGAAGCCGTGTTCCTCTGATACTTGTGTGGGCAGAAGGCTGAGGTGGGGGGCAAACCTGGGCTGCAAACACAGGGGAGGGACCAGGTGCCTGGGCAGGGGCGTCTCTCCCACGCTGGAAGGTCCGGAAAAGATAAGGGACTCGACCTTCTCCAGACCCCAAACGGGACACACACTCCTGCCAAAGTCTGGCTGAGGACACATCCGCCTGCCCCCTCTTCCTTGAACACGGGCCTTGCCTTGTTGCCAGGGTGGAGGCGGGAGCTGGCTTGGCCTCTAAAGCACCCCTCCTGTACTTATCACGCCTTCCTGCTTTGGCGGTTAACCCTTTCTAAGCCCAGTCGTGTGATTGGGTCGAATGGAATGGGTGGGAATGCCCAGATATCTCAGCTCGACATGGCTCATTTGCCTATTTATTTGGTTTTCCTCATAAGGACAAGGACTACCTGGCCTTCGGAACCTGGGTTCAAATCCTGGCTTGGAGCCTTGGGTAAATTGTTTTCCTGTGCTGTACATCTGCTTCCTCCCTTCCTCACCTGGAAAACGGGGAGGGCGGTTGTGGATGGGGCTTAGCACGCTTCTGGCCACAAGTGCTGCATAAATACTAGCTGTTACTTCCATGGGCAGCCAAGGTTCTGCATCTCCAAATGCTTTGCCTCTATCCTGTAGCTAGGAATGAAACCAAGTGACTCTGCTTGTCCAGTCCGAAGGGTTGTTGATGCTCTTGGAACTACAAGCTCTTCCTCTAGGGAGAACCTCCTCACTATTTCCTAATCTGTGGCCTTGAGGAACCAGGAGAGAGAGTGAATGTGTTTTTCAAGTTCCATTTAAACCTGAGATGAATTATGTCAGTTAGACTTAAGAAAATGTCTGTAAACACTCTCCTTAAATGCTAAAATACAAACAAATGCAGAAACTCATTTTGTGGCCTTAGTCACTTATTTATTCATTCCTTATGCGTTGATTCACTCAGAAAATGTTTATTGAGCCCTCGTGGGCCAGTCACGCTCCAGGGCTGGGGACCCTGCAGTGCACAAGCTTTAGACTCTACATAGGGGCGCAGAGGCTACCCAAGGACCCAAAGAGATGAACAAAACACCTTTAGGTGGTGACAAGTTTTAGGCAGAAAATGAAAGGGGGTTGTCCTAGGGAGTGCCTGGGGCTGCTTTAGATTGGGTGGTCAGGAAAGTTCACATTTAGGAAATCGAGGCAGGGAGGAGCCAGCCCTAAAAGATCTGGAAGTAGAACCTTCCCGGAAAAGGGACCAGCTAAGGCAAAAGCCTTAGGGTGAGATGAGCTTGGCTTGTCCAAGAAAGAGCTAGAAGGCCAGGCTGGCTGGAGTGCCGTGAGCAAGCAGGACACAGGTGGGAGCTGAGCTGGAAAGACAAACGGACAAAATCACGTGGTGAGGGGTTTGGACTTTACTTTGAAAAAGCCATACAACGCTCTTGGAAGGTTTTATGTAGTTCAGGATTATTTTAGTTTCCCTGGCTGGTCAACTACCGTGGAATAAACAACGGGAATTTATTAGCTTTCAGTGTTGAGACTGAGAAAATGTCCAAACCAAGACATCAGCAAGGTGATGCTTTCTTCCCAAAGACAGGCTGCCGGCAATCCTGGGCTCCTCTGACACATGGCAAGGCACAGGGTGGTGTCTGCTGGTCTCTCCCTTCCCTTCTGGGTTTCATTGCTTTCAGCATGTTGCCTCCGTAGCTCTCTCTCTGTGGTCATTCCATTTATAAAGGACTCCAGTAAGAGGATTAAATCCCATCCTGGATGAGGCTGGCCACACCTAACTGAAGTAGCCTCATCAAGAGGTCCTACTTCCAATGGGTTCATACCCACAGGGATGGTTTAGATTTAAGAACATGTTTTTCTGGGGGTACATACAGCTTCAAACCACTATGAATGTCAAGATCTGCCTTATATTTTTTAAAAGTCTGTCTGGTTATTGTGAGGATAATGGATTTTGGAGGCCCAAATGGGAGCTAGAAACCCAGTTAGATTAGTGTGACAATCAAGAGACAATGATGGCTTGAGTTAGCATGGGGCAGTGAAGATGGAGAGCATTGGATGGATTGGGGAAATCTTTACTTTTAAACCAATTTTGTTGAAACATTCATAAACCATTTGATTCATCTAAAATGTACAATCAAAGGAATTTGATATAATCACAGAGCTGTGCATTCATCACTTCAGTCAATATTGGAGCATTTTCCTTACTGGATTGGGGAATGCTTTTGAAGGTAGAGTCAACAGGAATTGCTGATTAATTGGATATGATGTGGAGGGTCAGAGAAAGGGCAGAATCAAGATGAGCAGAAGCTAACATTCATTGAGGGATTATTCTGGCGACACTTTTTTCAGAACTTTACAAGTATTATCACGTTTAGTCCTACAACGACCCTGTGGTCTTAGCGCAATGAGCGGGAAATGGGAAACCAGTCCAGAGAGAGGTGCCTCTGCACCTGCCATTGATTATGCATGCACCTAACGCAGGCCAGAGCTGGGTATGAGCCCTGGAATTCTGGCTTCAGAGCCCATGTCTTGACTCCCAGATTCTGGGATTTTTGGGTTGTACAGTCAGGAAGGTGGTGGTGACAACTACCAAGATACGGAAGTCTGGGAGAGGAGCAGCTTTACTGGGGGAAATGAGAACGCTGTTCCGTGGTGTTAATTTCGAAATACCTGTTAGACACCCAGGTGGAGATGTTAAACAGATGGTGGGGAAAAAAAGTTCAGAACTCAAGGGAAAATCCAGGTCAGGAGACGTGAATTTGGGAGTTGTTGGTGCATGGGAGACAAGTATAGCCATGGGACTAGCAGTAGTGACCTGTGACAGCTGTACAGCTAATTTATGATAGAATATTCCTTTAAAGGATGCAAGCCCAGAACATCTAAGTTGAAAGAAGGGATGGCCAGAGGGAAAGCAAAATGGTCTGTGTGGGAGTCAGCTGGAGTCTTCATACACAGCAGACCTTTGGTTTGAATGTGCACGCTGCTGTAGGCCAGCGGGGAGGGGTAAGAGTCCTAGGCAGGGGCTGGGGGACTGTGTGGCCTCAGACACGGCCCATGACTTCCCTGGATCTCAGTGTCTTCATCTGTGAATGAAGGCTTTGGATTAAACCATAAAGTCCTGGCCTCAACCTTCTCTGACAGTAAGCTGAAAGTGCTAAATAGGTAGACAATTTACCGTTGTTATATTGTGGCATTACAGTTCCAGTTGAAACTGTGAAATTAAATTCTGCGTTATTATATAATGCCCTTCTCATGATCTAAAGCTCACAATCTGAACAGTTCTGAGCATCCTTAAAGAATGCCGATGTTCTCCTCGCCATGGCTCCCTGCTTAGACCTCTGAGTGGCCATGTCAGAAGCCAGATTGGGTTATTGTTCCCATTTTGTGGACAAGGAAACTGAGGCTCAGAATGGTAAAGGGGCTCATCCAAATTTCCTGAGCCAGCCGGTGCAGAAGCTGTTCTGGCTCCATGCCCTGCCCTCACTTTGCTCCTGTTTGATCAGAATAAGAGAGACATCTATTGTGGTGTTTTAAAAAGAATGCACTTTTCCTTTTGCCTTCTGAAGATCTTCATTTGTAATGACAAATATGTATTAGTTTTGTAATGAAGAAAATAAAGAAAGGGTAAAAATATCAGAAGAAAATAGGGACAAAATAAATTAAGATACTGTCTTACAGACAAACAGAACTCTTGGTATAGTCCCAGACGACCCTGAATTTCTAGGGGGACACGCAGGAAAAGTGTCCTGGGCACACGATGTTGTCACTTTACACTGTGGTTTTCAATCTGCTCTGGGTATTAGAATTTAGGTCATTGGCTTTCAAACTTGAGCAGAAATCAGAATCACCTGGAGGGCTTGTTAAACTCAGATGTCTGAGTGCCACGAGCCGGAAGGGCCAGCGGGCATCATCTCCTGCAAATAAGTCCAGGGGCTCTGAGGTCACGCAGACATGGCTTCAAATGCAGCTCTGCCACTCAGCAGCTGTGTGCCCTTGAAAGGCAAGCTGCTTGTTCTCTGAGCTTTAGTCTCCCTACCTGTAAAATGGGTATAAAAATAGCACCTACTCCCCAGAGTTGGCAGAAGGATGAAATGATATGAATGTCCCACACATGGAAAGTCCTCAGTAAGTGGTAGCCATTCTTTCAATAATTGACAGTGGACGTGTGTGTTGGGCATGTGTGTGAAGGAAAGCACTTAGGGACGGGGATGAGGGAGGTGAATTTTGGTCGGTTTGCATTCTAGACTTCCTGTGAGGGAAAAGATAAAAGAGCGATGAAAGGAGTGCCTGGTGTGCTGCAGAGCTGTTTGCAGAGGGCTCCCTCCTCCCGTGCCTCCGTCTCTCAATTTGTTCTACAGTAGGAGTTTTCCGTTTCATCTGGCAGATCAGCAATCCAGAGCTGACACCTGGCCAAGATCCCCCAGTAAGAGCTTGGCCACCGAAAGTGGTACCCAGGCAACCAGTTCTAACCTCTCCCACCTGTGCCGTCTTCCCTTTTATTCAGGCAATTAGCTGGCCCAGGGGGAGCATGAGAGGTGGCTCTTTGGATGTCAGAGGTGGGAAGATTCCTGCCCTCCTTTTTTCGGAGGAGGTTCCGGAGGACACAGGTGAGATGCAGTTACCACCTGTCCGTAAGGGTCTGGGCAGGGTTTCAACTGCACTTTGGAATTCATGCACCTGCAGAGAGCGAGAAAGAATCCTTCCTCTGAAAAGTGAGGCACAAGGTGACGAGAGGGTTAGAGCTGGTGTTGGAGGCAGGCTGCGGCCCCTCTCTGGCCTCAGGGTCAGTGCTGGGGGTCCCGAATCGCCCCGCAGCCTCTCTGCCTGATGAGGCAGTCTTGGTGGCCGGTGGCCCTGCCCGAGCCCTGGCTGCTCACCCGGGGACTTGTGCGAGAGGCTGTGGGTGTGAGCAGAGAAGGCAGCCCTGACTGAGGCCCGGGTCCTGCGCTGTGGAAATCCCCCAACCCCCCAGACTCCAGACAATGGGGAACTGTCCTTCGGCAGCCGCCAGCAAGGGCCCCTTCCCGCCCCTGCACCTCGCTGGCGGCTGTGGCCAGGCCCCAGCAGCCCTGCGTGGAATCATGGAATTTCAAGGGCTTCCTACGGGCTGCACCTACTTCCTCATTAAAAGCCCCCGGAAGCCCTGAAACGTTTGGTGGTGAGCGCCAGGAGACATTCCGTTCTTTAGGAGACAGGGAGAGGGCCACAGCAGGGGCCCCGCCTGGCACGCACCCGTGGCGCCCAGGAGCTGCGCTTAGGGCGAGGGGATGTGTGGGGCTCTTTGAGGCACAGATGGGTTAACTATCGCTCTCCGAGGGGCCGTGCGGGGACGGCATCTCCCACCCGGGACGGTGCTCCTGAGGCTGTTGCTCTCCGCAAGCCTCTGTGCGCTGGTTCGCCCCCCGGCCCTCGCCGCGAGCTGCACCACAGCCCCCTGCAGGGCTTCTTAGCTGCTGACCCGGGAGGTGGGCGCGGGGCAAGGCTGGGCGCAGCCTGCGATGTGCGTTTCTAGCAGGTGGTGCAGACGCCCCCGGCCTGCGGACCAGCCTCTGAGCACCGGTGAGCTACCTGCAGCCCCTGGTAGCTGTTTCCTTATTTTAGGGCCTCTTTGACTCGGAGAGACCACGTGATGCCATGGAGAGAGCCTGGGTTTGGAGTCTGGCAGCGCTTGGTGAGATTGACTTTGCCGAGTTATCTCGCACGGCCCCGTGGGTGATGGAGGAAGGCGTGGCGCCTTTCTTCACCTGGAAAGGGGGTGTGATGTTCATTTATAGGTTTATGTGAAGCCCCAGCGCCGTGCCGGGCACACGCGGGCATGTGCAGTGTGATGATATTGCCTTCCCCCTGCCGGCCGTGCGGCCTGGGGCTGGAACACGGGGCTGCCGTCTGGGCTGGGCCGGCCCCCGGGGGCCTCTGTGCCGGCCCAGCAGATGGTGGGCTTGGTTCCCAGGCTGAGCTTCCCAGCGCTGGCAGCCCCGTCTTTGGAGCAGGCGTCTTCATGTGGAGAAGTCAGATGGCTCAGGTGGGAAGCCGTGGAGCAGGCCCCTGCGGGCTGGCCACGTCTGCCCTGAGTCACCTGTCCAGAGCAGGTGGTGGGGACGGCGTCTGCCTCACAGCATCCCGGCCGGCGGAGCTCGCGCTCTGACTCGGAAGGAGAGAGGGGCAGCCTGCTCTCATTCCCTGCCGGCTCTGACTCGGGCTTTGGGCCGCCCGGGCATAAGTGGCCTGGGTCCCTGCTGGAGAGAGAAGCGAGGGAGGTGGCAGCCCTGGGGACTGGGCGCAGGGAGGTAGGTGGGCACCAGGTGAGTGCAGGTCCACCCCGACCAAGCAGCCAGTACCTGAGGCAGGAGGGAGGGTCTCTCTGACTTGGGTCGGGAGGGTCTTGGGTGCTAGAACTTCATGTCATATTTGGAAGTGGTGCTGGGGTCGGGTCGGGAGCAGAAGAGGGAATCTCTTGGGCAGGAGTCCCAGTGCCACCACGTTGCATAGCAAAATGAAGGGGGAAGCCGCTGTGGGAGGCTGGGGCACGGAGGGGGTGGCCGTCCTCGCCCTGCCGCCAGCGAGGACTTGTCAGCCTTGCACCTCATCCTTGGGACCGGGGATGTGGAAGGAGGGGAAGAGAGGAAGCCTAGGGAGGGAGAAAGGCAGAGGCCACCAGAGGATGTTTCCCCGCTGCTCTGGCACTCCTCTCCCAGGTGGGCACGGGGGTGGCCGGCTCTGACGCCCTGGATGGTGGGAAGACTGTTCTCTCTGCCTGTCGGTCACTCTGCGGCCCTGGGGGAGGGTCCCACGACTATGCCCCGCTTTGGCTGTGTTTCTCTTGTTGGGGAATGTGTTACCCAAGCAGATTTGCTGCCCCCTGAGGACGCAGGGAAGCACCTGCCCCTCCTGCTCCTGTCGGGTGAACTTGGTCCCATTTCAGGCTGAGCCCCACTTTGTCCAAGGAGCCCATACCAGGCCCCGACGCAGCCCTGGGAGCTGCTTTCCCTGGGGCTCCCTTTTCCCTGTCTTGGCTCCCTGGGAAGGAGAGGACTGCTCGGCCCCTTTCCTCTTCTCTTTTCTCCTTTTGTGCCCTGTAGTTAAATGGTGTTCAAATTTATAACCACGGAGAGGGCACCTCCGCTAACCCCAGCATGAAGAGGGCGTGATGTGACGGGGGTGCGTGTGTGTGTCAGAAGTCTCTGGAAGTCCCTGCCGGCCATTTGGCCAGCCCCTAACAATGCTTATTCAAATACTCAGAAGAAAGCGCGTTCTTGGCATCTCACCTTACGCAGGGAAGAGGCAGTGGCTGCCGGGTCAATCTTGGCATTGATGAAATGGAAAAATGTAGGCTCAAATATAGTTTTCAAAAATTTTTTTATATAGCCACTTGTAAAATGAAGACAGGATGTAAAACCTTTGACTCTCCAAGGAGGAGAAGAAAGGCCAAATAACGTGAGTGGAAAGCAATAAAAAAGAAAGGAGCCATAAAAAGAAAGCAAGCCATGTCAGAAGAAAGATGTACCAATTAAGATGTTTATTAATCAGGGTTCTTGAGAGAAGAAACAGAACCGATAGGACATATGTGGGATGTGTGTGTGTGTGTGTGTGTATAAATAGATTTATTTTAAGGAATTGGCTCATGCAGTTCTGGGGGCTGGCAGGTCCCAAATCCGTAGGGCAGGCCAGCAGGCTGGACACTCAGCAGTTGACTTTGAAGTCTGAGGGCAGGATTTCTTCTCCTGGAAATCTGTTTTTGCTCTCAAGGCCTTCCTTGGTTGGACGAGGCCCAGCCACACCCCCGAGGGTACTCTCCTTTGCTTAAAGTCAGCTGGATGTAGATCTTAATCACATCTATGAAATCCCTCCACATCTAGACTGGACCAAACAACTGGCTCCACAGCCTAGCCAAGCTGACACATAAAATGTCAATGTATGCATTAAAATATGTAACGCGGCTACACAGCAAAATCAGGAAGACACCCAGATTCATTTAAAAGAAGGGGAAAAACCTGTAAAGAAACCAACTCCCCCTCCCAGTTGTATCCTACTTTCAAGAGACACATTTAAAACAAAATTACACACAGTTAAAAATAAAGGGGTGGGAAAATACTGGGCAAATGCAAATGAAAAGAAAGTAAGGGGGCAATGTTAATTTTGCCAGACAAAATAAAAATTAAGGCAACTATTAAATAGGCCATGTACTTTTTATAGTAATAAAAAGAACCTGTAATGAAGATTTGTAAATCATAATCCTTTATGCACTAAATGAAGGCACTGAAATATGTAAAATAAAAAATGTTGGAAATATACTTACAGATATGGTGTCAGACTTTAATGCACACAACTAACTCTAAGCTTTATCAGAGTAAATTAGACAAAATAGAGTCTGAGGATTTGCATTCTATGACTTACAAGGTTGTATATCTTTCTATCATCTCTCTCTCTCTCTCTCACATTTAAATATATGTATATATTTGAAACTCCAAACAGATGATGAAACAATAATCATTTTTTTCAAATGTCCATGGAACACTTACAATTAAGTCACTTCACATACTGCCGCACAAAGTAAACCTCAATAAATTCCAACAAATAAAAGTGGCTAGATCATATCCTGTGACCACGATGCATTTAAATAGAATTTTCTAATAAAAAGTTACAAGAACAACAAGACTGAGTCTTGGAAATTAAACCACATGAAATCAATAGCAGAAACAGTCTTCTGAAGAACTCAGTTTAAATTGGAAATAAAATCTGCAATTGCAGACTATTTGTAAGGGGTAACAAAAATTAGAACTATATAAAAGTTCATAGGTGAAGACCAAATGGATATTCAGAGAAGAATTTCTAGTTTTAAATATTTAAATATTTTAATTTCTAGTTTTAAATATTAGCAAAAATAACCACCCAACAAAGTGTGCTAATAGATTCACACCCAGTATTTCAACTTATTGTCACACTGTTGCTGTGTTGGGTGGAGAATACTATAATTATCCCCATTTTACAGATAACAAAACTGAGAAGTTAAGTAGATTTTCAAGGTCAAACAGTAAATAATTGGAGTGGGATTTGAATCTACATCTAGGTAGGCTAATGCTGTCATTTCTAAAATACAAAGGCTGGAAGTGAAGGGATAAAATATTAAACTCTAGGAGATAGGAAAAAAGAATAAAACTAATAGAAGAAAATCAGGAAGGAAAAAAATAATAAAGCCAAAGCAGAAATAAAGAATTTGAAAGCAAAGCCAAAAGAGCAGTATTGGATGTTTTAAATACATGCTTAAGTCTAGGAGTGAATTCTTTGTAAAGTGTCCCTCCTTCAAGTAAGTCTGAGGAGCCAGGAGGAAGGACGGAAAGAAATACACGACCCTGGTTCTGAGAGCCAGAGCGTACGCACAGAGCTTCAGAGAAAATTTTAAAAATTGTGAGTCCGCAATGGTCAATTCTATGCTAATATGTTTGAAAATCTGGATGAAAAGGTAATTTTATAACAACATAAGTGAGCAAAATAACAAAGGAAAAGATAGATCCATAACAAAGGAAGCAATGGAAAGTTTCCAAAGAACCATCTCAAAGGTTATGCCAGGATCAGATTTTATGGAAAAATAATTTCAGGCCTTTATGGACTAGATGTATGTTAAACTATCAAACTGTTTCAGAGAGTAGGAAAAGATGCTAAGACTCTAATTCCTTTTACAATGTCAGCACAGCCTGAGGCAGCTCAAAACAGAGTGCCAGACCGTTTCTATTTGGGAATAGAGATTTTTAAAAATCCTAAATAAATTGTTAGTAAACAAAATCCAGGTCCTTACTAAAAGAGTTACATACTGTGATCTAAAAGGACTTTGAAAAACCCAACAAAATAAAGGTGGCTCAATTTTAAGAAAGTCACTAATATATTTCTTCACGTTGACAACTAAGAGGAGAGGTACATGATAGTGCTAAGTTGCTGTAAAAAACATCTAATAAACGACACCCCTTCTTGGTGCATGTGCTTCACTGATTATAAGTAGTCAAATACTTCTTTAATATGATAAAATAATTTTATCTCAATATAGCAGTCAACACGCCACTTAATAGAGCATACTAGTGGAATTTCCACTAACGTCTGACAAAAGACCTGGAGAACCTCTATTGCCACTGCTATTTACTAATGTTGTAGAAACTCTAGTGAGTAAAGTTAAAAAATAGAGATAAGTGGTACAAATATTTTAAAATGAAGCATGGTTGTTGACATTCAGAGAGCACATGCCTGGAAACTTGAGGGAATCTATTGAATAGCTGGTAGACTTAATGAGATATCTGTAAGGTTGCTGGTTATGAAATAAATATGCAAAAAGCCAATGTACTTACATTTGAGCGATAATGAGTTAGAAAATATATTTACAAATGATTCCACTCAAAATAGAAGCAGAAATGCTTAGGAATAAATGTGAAAGTCCCGGGCGGTGGGGGCGGGGGTAGGGTGGGGGGAGACACGCCCTCCAAATTAGTCTATGAATCCAAAGCAATTCCGATCAAAATTTCAATTAGATATTTTAGAGTCTGAGGAAATTATTATACAGTTAATCAGGAATATTAGTTGACCAAAATCAGCTAAAATTGCTATTTTGTTCCTTAAAATAGAAAACTTTTACTTTTTTCTGATTAAAATTGTGACACATGCTTGTTGAGAAAAGAAACCAAGAACAGGAAAGGAAAGGAAAGGCTTCCTATAAATACCATCCCCTAGCACCTTGCTGCACATTCTGAAGAAAGAACAATGATTAATAATTTGGTGTTTAATACAAATAAATTTTTGTAAACACGACCAGTCTGCATAACTACTTTTTGGTGTTTTGTAACTTTACAATATACTGTGGGCCTCTTTCCATAGCCATGCATAGAGATCTATTTTATTCTTGTTATTGGCTGCATAGTATTCCACTTGAGGACCATACCATAATGTATTTATTAAATCCTCCACTGATGTACATTTAGGTTAGTTCTACTCTTTTTGAGTAAGCATTTTTTTTTTTTCAGTCTATAATTGCCAGACAATAAACTAAATATCTCTTGGAATTATTTTCTTTAGTCTTCATAGTGGTTAGTATTGTTATCTCTACTATATGGGTGAGAAGACTAGGCCCTAAAGATGTTAAACGCTTTGCACAAGGTCGCACAGATATTGAGTGGCAGATACAAATTTAGGCCAACTCCAGATTTGACGCCCTTAACCTTTTATTCATACTCTGGCTTGTCCCTGTGCTGTCCCCCTGGACAACTCCATGTGTAGCTTTGTGCAGTTGGTTAATCATTTCATTGTGCAACAAACATTTATTGAGTGTCTGTTACCTGCAAAGCTCTCCTCTAGGCATGGGGATTTAATGAGGAATGAGCCTTAGCCAATACATCCAGAACAATTATGGGTGGGTGGATGTGCCTTTCTTGAATTTATCTAGATCCTTCTTGAGATTTTTATATTTTCATCCTTTTCCATCTTGGCAGTGACAAACACTGAGGGGAGAGGGCCTCTCCTGACTTATCCTTTGTCCCAGGGGCCAGGGTCTTGTTCGGGGACCCCACCTGCACCTGTGCAAGGATGGATGCGGATGGTCTCACTTGTGCCAGGATGCTCAAGGGCAGCAGTCCGGGAGAGGAGCTCCTCTCACATGCCCTTTTGTCTTCTGCTCTCCAGTGCAGCCCACTGTGGCTCCTGGTCATGCTGATGGCAGGGTATTGCCCGCAGTCCTTCGTTCTGTGGTTCCAGGTACAATGTCTTCCCTGGACACTTCGCACCTTATTGGGGGCAGAAAAGCTTAGCTGGAAGGGGTCTATGAGACATTCACCCAGCCATTCATTCACCTGCGTGGAAATGTCCAGCAAGGCACGGGGCACACCCTTAATCAGATGGAGCCTCTCCCCTCAAGGAGCTACATGTAGGGGAAGAAGGAAGACAGGTGTGAAACTAACTTCAGCACAAACTGCTCCTTTTACCCAGTGGGCACTGAGGTACAGAGGGGCTGTGGCCCCCCTCTGGTCCTGTGCACCACCTATCGACACCCAGGCAAGTAACCCAAGCCACAGGCCCCAAGGAATCCTATTAAAGCCCCTCTTGATCTGTGAGTCACTCTTCAGTTCAAGACAAAAAGCACCCCTAGGCCAGAGTGACCAGACTTGGAAAACTGTCTTTGATATAAGACACTGTCAGAGGGTTCAGAAATTTAAAACACATTTCAGCAACCAGTCTCCCCTTTTCCATGTGGTTATTTACCCTCTCAAAGTTCTCCGGCGAATTAAATGTATTTCATCCAGATGGAAATTCTGTGGCCTTTCCTTCAGTAGGTTAGCTTTCCCCAGCATGGTGTTGAAATCCCAACAAGTGCTGCTAAATGAAAAAAAGAAAACAAGAAAAATGAGAATGGAAGAAAGTTAGAAAGAAAGAGATGAAGGAAGGGAGAGAGGAGGGAAGGAGGAAAGGAGGGAGGGAGGGAGGGAGGGAGGGTGACCCTACTTCCCAGCACACAATCTGGAAGTTTTGCAAAGTCCTTTGAAAGGAACTATCCGTTTCTTTGCAGTTGAGCACGATCCCTTTGGCTCTGCGTTTTCTGTGTAGAGGACAGCTCAGCCACGGTCAAAACATGTATTGCGGAGCTGCGATGATGAGTAAATTCTTCTCTCTTCGGGGCACAGTCTCCTCACCTGTATGGTGGCGAGACCGCTTGCAGCTGTCCAATTCTGTGGAGAAGATAGCTAAAGAGCAAATATTATAACATTCTGCGGGGGGTTGGGGCGAGCGCCATGGGGCAGGAGAGCAGTTTCCTGGGGGAAAGCGGATCCTCTGGGCTTTTCTGTGTGGAAGTGAAAGCAGCGACCCTCTCAGCTTGGCGGTGCCGGCAGGCTTGGCTGTGCTTCCCGGGAAGCCCCTGGAGGAGACCAGGAGGCAGGCCTGTGGAGGACGAGCCGGGGGTCATATTCCACTGGGCACAGAGAAAACATGGCAAGAGTTTGGCAAATGCTCGTGGGGCCTGGGGCAAAAGAGGAGAAGGTGCGTTTAGTTATGGCCTTCCCAAGGCGGCTGGGCTGGGACAGTGGCACGAGCTGGTCCACTCTGCTGACATTTGGCTTCATTAGGAGCACTAGCCTGTCCCGATGTCCTGAACACAATTACCGAAGCTGAGCTGAGCCATGTGACTGCGGCGCTGTGTTTTCAATTATTCTCCCTCTCTTCTCTCTCTTTCTTTCTCTCCCTGTGCCAAGGCTGGAGGGGAAACAGCCTTCCCCAGAAGTCCGATTCTGGCTCCACCACTACCCTGGAGCAATTGTTCCCTTTCTTTGGAACATTTTCCATAACAACAAGCAGCGTCTAGAAAATTGTCTTTGCTGTTGACCTAAGGGTTAACACCTCGTCCCCAGTGAATCACCAACCTCCGTCCCATGGCCCCTGCACCCCCACGGGAGACCCGAGTCTGCAGAAGTGGCAGTTGCTGCTGGAAAAGCTTATTTTTAAAAATTGACAGTACTCATCTGAGTCTCCTGCAAACGGTCCCCTGGGCTCAGTAGGGTTTCCAGGGAGGAGTTTGGTCTCTCTGCTCTCCCAGACCCTACATGCTTCGGGCCTTCCCACTGAGTTCAGCACACAGCCATGTACCTGGTCCTGAAAGGCCCCAGATGTTTCTCTTCTGGAAAGTGCCCAGTGAGTGACCTCGCCACTGATAAGACAGGTATTGTGGGTCGGGAGAGGATGTGGGGGAGAAAGGGAATTGGATTTGCATTCCAAGAATCCATCCCGACCCTGGCAATGCTCAGAGAACAAGAATGCAGGAAGCTGTTATGCCAGAGCCTGGCACTGGGGTGGGGGCAGCAGGGGAGGTTAGGGACTTGATGGGGTGGGTGGGTGACTGGCTTTTCTCCTAGGCTAAGGATGGGATAAAAGAGAGTTTCAAAATCCTCTTGGTTGTTGGCTGTCACTGCTTTCCATGCTATGTGCCAGCAGCATCAGAGAGAAGAGACATTATTCCAAGAAGACTTTTTTAAAAAAGCAAAACCAAGAATCTATTGGTTTACATAACTGAAAAGATAGATGCAGCTTTAGGCATGGCTGGATCCAGGTGCTCACGGGACATCATCTGGGCTCGTTCGCTCTTATTCTGTTCCTCTCTCTCCCCCTCTGTTTGTCTTTTCTTCTTTCTCTCCATCTCTCTTTCCACCTCCATGAGTTTTATATCTTCTGTGTTGGATTCACTCTCAGACAGCCCTCTCCAGACAGTGGTGCTCAGCAGCTCCAGATTTATAGTCTCCCAGTTTAGTGCCAGTTAATGTACAGAGAGATTTTAATATAAAACTGTGATTTTTCTCTCATTTTTCCAAGTGCCCAATGGACCAATACTGGCTGCAACCAACACATGCATGCACATGTACATGCACACACACACATCCATCCACATGCACACACCTATCCACATGCACACCCACTCACACGCACACACCCATCCACATGCACATCCACTCACACGCACACATCCATCCACATGCACACCCACTCACATGCATGCTCACATACACACACACCCATCCACACGCACACACCCATCCACATGCACACCCACTCACACGCACACATGCACACACCCCTCCACATGCACACCCACTCACATGCATACACCTATCCAAATGCACACCCACTCACACGCACACATCCATCCACATGCACACCCACTCACATGCATGCTCACATACACACACACCCATCCACATGCACACCCACTCACACGCACACACCCATCCACATGCACACCCACTCACACGCACACATCCATCCACATGCACACCCACTCACATGCATGCTCACATACACACACACCCATCCACATGCACACCCACTCACATGCACACACCCATCCACATGCACACCCACTCACACGCACACATGCACACGCCCCTCCACATGCACACCCACTCACATGCATCCACACATGCACACATATCCTCCCTGAGTCCCATTTGAACTGTGGGGAGGCCTGATTAGAGAGACCAAAATGAAAAGAGGTCTGGATATATTAACACTTATAGGAACGTTGGCGTCAAGAGCACCAATTCTGGCAAGTTGAGTGGACAGAATAAAAGGGAATTCCTGAGTTGCGGTATGGCGGCAGAAAGGAGAGTAGTTTACAGACTCAGTGAAATCCCAGTCAAAACTCCAACAATCTTCTTTGCAGAAAATGGAAAAGCCAATCATCAAATTTATGTGGAAGGGCAAGGGGCCCCAAATAATCAAAGCCATCTTGAAAAAGATGAACAAAGTTGGAGGACTCATACTTCCTGATCTTAAAACTCATTACAAAGCCGCTGTAATTGAAACGACATGGTGCTGGCACAGGACAGACGTACAGACCAAAAGAATCAAGTTGAGAACTCAGAGGTCAACCCCCACATTTACGGCCAACTGAGGTGTTTTTTTTTGGGAGGGGTGGGGAGGTACTGGGTCCAGGGATTGAACCTGGGACCTTGTATGTGGGAAGCCAGTGCTCAACCACTGAGCTACACTGGCTTCTGCCTACTAACTTTAGGAAAGGGGGGCAAATACCACTTTATTGGGAAAGAATAGTCTCCTCAACAAATGGTGCTGAGAAAACTGGATCTCCATTTGCTAACTGAAGGTGGACCTCTACCTCACACCATCTACAAAAATCAACTCAAAGTGAACCAAAGTCCTAATATATGAGCTAGAACCATAAAATCCTAGAAGAACTCTTAGGGAAGCATCTTCAGGACCCTGTGTTAGGCAATGGTTTCTTAGACTTTACACCCAAAGCACAAGCGACAAAAGAAAAAAAATAGATAAATGGGACCTCATTGAAATTAAAAGCCTTAAAAGATCTTATCATGAAAGTAAATGACAAGTTACACCATGGGAGAAAATATAAGAAAACCCTATGTCTGATAAAGGTTTTTTTTGTTTTGTTTTGTTTTGTTTTGTTTTTTAAAGATTTTATTTATTTATTCATTTATCCCCCCCTTGCTGCTTGTGCTCGCTGGGTCAGCTAACCACGCCGTGCGGGTGGGCTTGCCTTCACCAGGAGGCCCGGGGAACCAAACCCGGGGCCTCCCATATGGTAAACAGGAGCCCTACTGATTGAGCCACAGCCGCTTCCCAATAAAGGTTTAATATCTAGAATTTATAAAGAAATCCTTCAATTCGACAACAAAAACCAAGCAATCCAAAAGAATAGACATCTCTCCAAAGAAGATATACAAATGGCCAAAAAGTGCATGAAAAGATGCTCAAAATCATTAGCCATTAGGGAAATACAAACAAAAAAACCACAAAGAGATTCCATTTCATACCCATTAGAATGGCTACTACTGAAAAAATGGAAAATTACGTGTTAGAGAGGTTGTGGAGAAATAGGAACACTCATTCACTGCTGATGGGAATGTAAAATGGTGCAGCCTCTGTGGAAGACAGTCTGGCAGTTCCTCAGAAAGTTAAGCATAGAATTAACATATGACCTGGCAATCCCACTTCTAGGAATATACTCAAAAGAATTGAAAGAAGGAGCTCAAACACAGGTCAATCTTCAAAGACTGGGAAAGAGGCTCTCCTCCCCCCCTTTTTTTCCTTTCTTTCTTAGTTTCTAGCATTCAAGGAAAGCTCTGTTATAACACTAGCTGGAAATGAGATTAAGGAAGAGATGCCTCAGAATCTAAATTCCAGTGATAACACACTAAAATATCAAACTGTCCAGGTTTTAACAAAAGATTACAAAACATACAAAGAAATAGGAAGCAATGACCAAAGCAAAGAACATTAAAGCATTAGAGACCATCAATGAGGAGGATCAGACCTGGGACACTCCAGGCAAAGACTTAAAAACTGGTCCTAAATGTGCTCAAGGAGTTAAGGAAAACGTGGATAAAGAGCTAAAGGAAATCAGGAGAGCAACAGATGAACACAAAGAATATCAACAGAGAGATGGAAATTGTGAAAAGGAACCAAATAGAGCTGAAGATCACAGTAAAAAATATTAAAAATTTCATAGAGGGGTTCAATAGCAGGTTAGAGCTGGCCGAAAAAAGAATCAGTGACCTTGAAGATAAGAAAATGACATAATCCAGTCTGAGGAGCAGAATGAAGAAAAGTGAACAGAGCCTGAGGAACCTGTGGG
The DNA here is from genome assembly GCA_026826555.1 of Tolypeutes matacus. Classification (NCBI taxonomy): domain Eukaryota; kingdom Metazoa; phylum Chordata; class Mammalia; order Cingulata; family Chlamyphoridae; genus Tolypeutes; species Tolypeutes matacus. The sequence continues at coordinate 7,350,983 of JAKSZT010053833.1, forward strand.
ACACAATCAAGTGTACCAGTACACACACTGTGGGAATCCTAGCAGGAGAAGAGAGAAAGAAAGGGGCAGAGAGAATATTAAAAGAGATAATGGCTGAAAACTTCCCAAATATGAATACACACATCCAAGACGATCAATGAACTCCAAACAGGATAAAACCAAATAGACCCACCTTGTGCCATGTTATAATCAAACTGTCAAATGCCAAAGCTAGAAAGAGAATCCGGAAAGGTGCAAGGGAGAAGCAAGGGAGGCTCAATTAAGATTAAGTTGTGATTTATCTGATTTATCATCAGAAACCGTGAAGGCAAGAAGGCAGTGGGAAGATACATTTAAAGGGCTGAAAGCAAAAAATTGCTAACCAAGATTTCTGTATCTGGCAAATCTGTCTTTCAAAAATGAGGAAGGAATTAAGCCAGACCCAGATAAACAGAATCCGAGCGGTTTTGTCGCCACTAGACCAGCCCTATGAGAAATGGTCACGTTCCGCAGATTGAGAGAAAAGGACGCTGGACAATTGACTGAAGATCTCCAGTAAAGATAATGATGTGATGACTGTAAATGCCAGGGCAAGGTTTGGATTTTAACTCCATTTTTATTTCCTACAGGATCTAGAAGGCAAATGCATAAAATATAATGATAAATTAATGGTTCAGGACCCAAAATGTATAAATACATAATTTGTGACAAGAACTACATAAAAGTGGGGGGATGAGGGGTACAGGGACATAGTCTATGTAAGCTATTGAAGTTGTTAAGTGGTTATCAAAGCAAACGAGACTGTTAGAGATTGAGAATGTTACGTTTGAGTCCCACGGTAACCACAAAGAAAACATCAGAGAATTTGGAAACTCAGAGAGATGAACGTAGAATACATGTTACCAGGAGTGGGGTTGGGGCAGGGACAACGGGGGAGTTAATACAAGATGAGTGCAGGTTTTCTGTTTTGGGTGAAGGGAAAGTTCTGGTAATAGATGGTGGTCAGTGTGCCTCAACCTTGTAAAGGTGATTAACCCCACTGAGTGGCATGCTTGGAAGGGTTGGAATAGGAAGATTTATGTCATACATATGTTTCCGCAATTACAGAAAAAGAGAAACTAAAGAGATAATGACAATTAAATGCAATACATAATATTGGATTGGATCTAAGAATGGAGGGGGACATGCTCAAAAGGACATTATTGATACATACAAAAAAACTGAAATATAGAATGCAAGCTTTATATCAGTGTTGCATTTCTTGAACAAGATAGCTGCACTTAAGGCGATTACATAAGTGAATATCTTTGTAGGAAATGCACGTGGAAGTAGTATGTGTTCATGGAGTATGTTGTGTACAATCTGCTCTCAAATGTTCGGTAGATAGATAGATAGACAGATAGATAGAATGATATGGTAAATGTGGCAAAATGTTAAGATTGGTGGGTCTGGGAATCCCAGGTGGGGTGGAGCTATGTTGGGGTTCTCTGTATAGGGTTTCTTTTAGTTTTGCAACTGTCGTGTAAGTTTGAAAGTATTTCCAAATAAAAAGTTTGCTTGTTTGTTTTAAAAGAAGATCTAAAGGAGATAAAAGAGAGGCAGGTAACAAGGGAGTATGAAGCCAATACATGGTTTTTTAAAATGCCAGAAAAGATTTGAATATATTTGCATGCTAATGACAATGACCCGCTGAGGCTAAAGGAGAGACAGGTGATAATCAGTGGCAGGACAGAGTCCTGGTAAAGGCTGCAGGCTCAGAATCAGCCTGCCTTGTTTAATTCCTGCAGTCTCTTAGTCCTAGCTGTGTGATCTTGAGAAAGTTACTTAACCTTTCTGTGCCTCAGTTATCTCTTCTGTAAAATGAGGATAGTTATGGAGCCTAAATAGATTTCATGAGGACTGAAAGGTAAAGCTCTTACAGCAGTGCCTGGTGGATCATCACCACTAAGTAAACATTAGCTATTATTTTTATTGCTATTACCTGAAGGATGGGAGAGGTGGGATCCAGAAAATGGGTGGCTGGATATCCTAGCCTCAGTAGGGGGGAAAGTGAATTTGTGCTTCATTACAAAGGCATCTACAGATGTGTCTGGATGGCAAGTGAATTCGTAGACCTGATGCTGGCAAGTTGGGGGAATTGCTTGTGATTCTTGATGTAGGTGATGTTATCTGTTGAGGAAAAAGGTCATCTAGATTTTAGGAAAGTTTTCAGGACAGTTTTGGAATTGTCCACGTTGAGCGTGTGTGACCGAGCTGACCATGGCAACACAGTATGGCTGTGTTGGCCAGAACCGGAGGTCCTGCGGTGGCCACGAACGTTTCGTGGCACTAATCTGCGCAGGAGGAGGGGGTTCCCCTGCAGGGCTCAGTAGCCTGTGACCAGGCGCGGAGACTGGCAGAGAGTTGGGTTCATCTACGGTTGGCGTTGGAGATGGAAGGATATATACAGGGGTTTGGGATATCGGCAAGAGTGGCTGAAGACGTGGCTCCACAGTGAGTTAATTCATAGTAAAGCACCTAGAACAACGTCGGGTTTAATGGATTTTTCTTATGGGTTGCTGTAAATGAGTAGTGAATAAGTTGACAAAATTAAATGACTAATATCGGAAAACAATATATTTGTGCAGCTTGGGTGTTGGAAGCACTGTCTTCTGTTACAAGAACTTCTCTTGGGGAGAAATCTGTGGAAGTCTTTCTATCTCAGGAAGTGTTGGAAGGCTCTGCTTTTCCTCGTTCAGAACTGGATGTGCCAATGGGCCAAGAGCGTCCCACAGCTTGCTGTTGTGGCAATACAATAGGTTTTGCTCTGTGGCTTGGCCCTGAACCAGACCTCCTGTGGTTGCGGCATCCAGGGCCCCTTTTGCCACCTGCCCCGTGGAAACTGGATCCATGGGAGGCGCCACCCCGGCGAAGCTGAGCTGGGGCAGGCTTGGCAGGCCAAGCTGAGAGGGGCGCGGCTGACCTGGTGAACAAAGCGCCTTTGACTCGTCAGGCTGCGACAGCTTGACCCGGGGGCCGGTAGGCGGCAGAGCAGGAGACCCCAGATACTGGCAGGTGTGCGACCGGGGGCCCAGGGAAGGGCGCTGGTGTTTGCCACGTGCCTGTCGTGGGCTAAGCCCTTTGCATGCTTCACCTCCCCTTACACGCCTGCCCCTTGCAGGCTCTGGCAGGACTGCAGCAGTCCAGCTTCCCGTCCCTCCCAGGTCTAGGGCTCTTCATCGGTAAATTGAGGACATGGGACATCAGGGGTCTTCTGAGCTCCATGAGTTCTGGGGTTTCTCTGGAGATGCTACAGGGGCCCTAGACCCCCTGTCCCCCTCCCTCTTGCCGCTTTGACCTGCTCTGTGTGCTGGAGTTCTCTGCAGACTTCTATTTGCGGAATGGCTTCCAAGGCTCAGTGCACCTTCTCCCCCCGCCCCCCAAAGAGCTAGTCCTGATGATTTCTGAAATCTCTCCTGCGCCTCAATCACTGGCCCTTCTGCTAGCACTCTTTGTGGCCGTGAGTTTGCACTTGCCCTCTCTGAGCCTCAGGTCCCTGTTTGTGGAATGGGACTGTGGACAAGAGGAGCTCTGAATACGTGCCGGCTCCAGGCCCCCATGCCCTTGGGACTGCAGGGTGCTGACCACTGGATTAACTGAACCTCACTGTGCGGGCAAACTCGAGGGGCCAGTGACACTGGCAGACAGGCTTCCCCTCTGCCTTTCTGCAGAGGCTCCGGGCACTCGTGGCTCAGGTCCAGTACACCACTTGTCAGCAGCATGTCACACTGCCTCTGCCTGTTTCCTCTTTCCTCCAGGAACCCATGAAGTGGCAGCTAAGCCCATTTCAGTCTGCAGCCGCCAACCAAGAGCCAGAGAGCAGGAGAGGAAGAAGGGCAGCCTGACTGCCTCTCTGAGGATGGAGCCGCACAGCCGTTCTGGAAAGAGCAGAAGATCCACAAAACTCCGGTCCCTCTCCCGGTCCCTGATCCTCTGTAATGCTAAGACCAATGACGACAGCTCTAGCCCAGATGAGAAATATCCTGATCCCTTTGAGATCTCCCTGAGCCGGGGCAAGGAGGGAATTTTCCACTCCTCTGTGCAGCTGGCAGACACGTCAGAGGCTGCACCCAGCAACCTACCTGATCTGGCACTGGCCCCCGAGGCTGCTGAACTCCAAGCAGCTGGGAATGATCGAGGCAAGAACTGTAGGAGGATATTCTTTATGAAGGTATGCTCAAGATTTGGGAGCTGGAAGAGCCAGGGGGCTGGTGGCTGGTGCGGTGAAATGAGTCTTTGAACCCATTGATTCCAAGGTCAGGGAGTCACAGAGCTCTAACTCTGAACAAAAAACAAGGAGAAAGTTGAGGCAGCACCCACTGGAACTATAACAGGAGCAAATTAGGCTCAGTTGACACTTTTACTTGAGAGATTCAGTAAGACACTGCCAGTCTGAGGTTAACTGAGCCTAGATCCCTGAGGAAAATGCCAGGTGCAATAGTCAACATACCGAGAAGCACTCAACTATTGGGCATACCATAGACAGGTCAGATCAAACACAACAGAGAAGCTGTTAGAAACAGAATCATCATGGCTGGCCACAGGAGGAGGCCTTATGGGAAGCAGAGTATGGAGTACAGGATGAGTAAGTTTTCTCCCTGAACGTTGAGCTGTGAACATTTTCCAGGTGCCCCTTCAGCTCCAGTGTAGGAACTGAAGGTGGCAAGTGGAGCCAGAAATGAAGGGGGTAAGGGAAGTGTTTGGGATCTGCCAAAATTCAGAATGTTTTCTTTTCTGTTAGATCATATTTCAATTTTTTTTCAAAATGAGATGAAAATTGCAAGGTGCCAAATATAGCAGCTGATCAGAGGATTTCAGTCTCATATTATTCCCTATCAAATACCATGCATTTAGCCTTCTATCAAAGATGAGATTTCTCAAGCTCAAGCAACCTTGAACTTCAGAGCCAGTGCAGCTCACTGGATGATGGGCAAACCCTGAGGAATTCTCCAGTAGCCTATGGCCCAGCCTTGCTGGATATGTGGACTGTTAACAGGGGAAGGTCCTAGTACCCTTTTAAAAAACTTTACTGTAGCATATATATATATATATAACACAATTTCCCATTTTAACCATTGTTAAGTGTACAATTTAGTGCCATTAATTATCTTTACAATGTTGTGCTACCATCACTACACTCGGTCATCAAAACTTTTTCATGACTACAAACAGACACTGAGTACCCCTTCGGCAATAATTCCCCATTCCCCCCTCTCCCCAGCCCCAGGTAACCTCTAGTCTACTTTCCATCTCTATGAGCTTGCTTATTTTAGATATTTCACATAAGTGGAATTACACAGTGTTAGCCCTTTTGTGTCTGGTTTATTTCACTCAAGATGATGTCTTCAAGGTTCATCCATGTTGTGGCATGTATGAGAAATTCATTCTTTTTTATGGCTGAATTAAATTCCATTGAATAGACCACATTTTGTTTATCTATCTATTCATCTGTTGATGGAGACTTGGGTTGCTTCCATTTTATTCTCTTCCAAGGGACAGACATTGGGGGCCCATTGTATCAACCATTTAGAACTTTCTTTTATCTTTTTCTTTTCTGAGATAAAATGTTTCTTTCAACTTTTTTTGAGATACATATTTCTACCTCAATTTACTTACAAAGGTATTTATTTATTTATTTATTTATTTTTAAGAGGTACTGGGGATCGAACCCAAGACCTCGTACATGGGAGGCAGGCACTCAACCACTGAGCTACATCTGCTCTCCTATAAAGATATTTAAATAAAATGGAAGGAAGGAGATTTTCCTAAACAACAGGCTATTATGCAGAGAATTTGTAGGTGTTACACACTGTCTCCCTCAGTGAAAAAAATGCAGAGACCATTAGGAGTCAAAGACCTTTGCACAACTTGCAAAATTTGCCTTGAGGAGGAAAATAAGTCCATAACAATTATGTGATAAGTGACATTATGTAACGCTATATAACATGCTAGGAGTTCAGGCCCCATAGAGGGGAGAGCGCCAACTATCTCCAGGCACAAGCCGCTTCCTCGAGGGCCCCGCCCAGCCTAGGCTGCCCGGTCAACCATGATGTCACTTTCACGGAGAGGTCCCGAGCTTCTCCATTAGGGTAGAACAAGGAGTCAGCAGCCCCGGGGGCTTTGAGGGAGTCTCCCTGGGCCACGGGTGATCTGAAAAGTACACAACCCACCTAGAATCAAATTTATTAATGACAAGGTCAATTTATCCAAATTAGAGCACGGATAAATGACATCCCAAAATCATTTCAAGACCCCAGCGGACTTCTAGAATGGACCGTTGAGTTGCTCCTGTGTTGCCTCCTGGCCACTTCTCGGCATGTGTGCTGTGCCAGGCATTGGGCGGATCCAACCCCTGACCTCAAAGAACTTGCTGAAAGTAGAGTAAAGTCTGTGCCCCAAGAGGGGTATAAACAGGGAGCTGTAGGAGGCCCCAAGGAGGGAGGGCGCGCCTGCCGGGGATGGGAGCTGGGGATGGGAGCCGCCCTTCCGACAGTACTCGTTACGGAGCACTGTCTGCGCCAGGCACTGTTCTAGGCAGGGAGCGAAGCAGGTTCAGCCCCTGCCCTCCCGCAGCTTTTGTTCTAGTGGGGGGGTGGGGACCTAGATAGTAGCAACTTCATAGAAGACATAGTATTAGACAGGGAGGAGCTCGTTAAGCAGGTGAGGGCAGAGAGTGATGGGCAGGCAGCAGTGTTCTCTCTGGAAAGGTGGCCACAAAGGCTTCTCTCAGCAGGTGGCATTGGGAAAGCATCTCCAGGAGAGCATTCCAGGGACCCGGAAGGGCAGTGCATGCAAAGACGCGTGAGCTCCAGGAGCGTCAGGGAGATGGCCGTGGGCGGGCAGGGATGTGGAGCGCGAGGGACGGCCAGGTGTAGGGGTGGGAGCCAGGCTCCAGGACAGGCACCGTGGTAAGGACTTGGGGGGTTTTGAGTGTGGGAAACCACCCGAGGCTTTCGGGCAGGAGAGGGACACGGTCAGTTTTGTGTTTTAAAACGAGTGCTCTGGCCGCTGAGCGGAGAATGGGGAGCAGTGCAGGGAGAGCATTTAAGAGGCTCAGCGAGGACCAGGCAGGGGCTGAAGTAGCTGGACCAGGCTGGGCTGGCACAGGCACTGAGGAAGGTCAGGCCAGGGGCTTATTTTCAAGGCACAGGCAACGGGCGTTGATTGTGGATGGATGTCGAACGTGAAAGAATGTGAGAGGACGCAAGTTCATCGGCAAGCTTTGGGGCCTGAGCAACTTGGGGAAAGGAAGAGCCATGTCCTAAGATGGAAAGCACTAGGGGAAAAGGTGAGGTGACCCCTGAAGGATGCAGGATTTCATTAAGCATAGGTGGCTGGGAGACAATTCCAGGTGGGGAGACCTGCACAAGCCAAGAGTGCAGCTGGGAGAGCATGAGTGCTTTGGCTTGGGCCACTGTGCCCAGGCCAGTGGGTCTGGACCTCTGTCCTGGCACCTGCTCAGCGGCAGGTGCATACCTGGGGAAGCTAGATGACAAGGGGCAGGACTGGGCACAGGGGAGGGAACAGTGAAGGGGCAGGAGACAAACCTCACCTCCTTCAGTCCTTTGTACTTCACATGTGCACCATACTGTGATTTAAAAAACGTTTTCACACTTCTCATCTCATTGATCCCTTTGCCTCCAAACCCTGGAGGAAGGTAGACCTGGCAGCATGATTAATTCTGGGGGAGGTAGTATGGCTCAGGGGCGAGGGGTGTGGCTCATTAGTCTGACTGCCTGGGTTTGAATCTAACTTTCCCGTTTTCTAGCTGTGTGGTCCTGGGCAATTCACTGTACCTCTCTGTGCCTCAGTTTCCCACCTATTAAGTGGAGAATGTTAGTAATAGTGTATACCTCATGGATTATAAAGTTGTAAACATTTCCATGAGAAAAGTCACCAAAACAGTATGGTGCACACTGAGTAGCCAAGGAATTAATGAATTCAGTGGCATTCACCTAGCACCCTCGTGGCAGTGTGCCAGGTGCTGGCCCAGGATTTGTGACTTGCGTGATGTTCACAGGCTAGTGACGGAGGCAGGGACAGAACAGATCGTTCTCCCTGCCTATGTGGTCAGGCACGGGAGCACCCACGTAAGGGAAATCGCGGCAGCCCTGAGGAGGGCTTCCTGGAGGAAGAGGCTATGGACAGCAGGGTGACTAAAGGACATCCAAGTAAAGAAATCAAGACAGTGGTGAGTGGTGGGAATGGGCTGCAGGGATGTGAGGGTGGGGCGAGGGGTGGCCTGAACTTGTGGGTCAAGTTTGAGGCAGGGAATGGTAAGAACTGAGGTGGCAGAGAGGGAGAGCGTCTGTCTGGAAAGCAAAGATCTTTTTTGCCTTTTAAAGGAGCATAGTGATCTTTTTCAACCCATTAAGAAGTTCTAAGCAATTGAGGGTTTCAGCCGTCTGAGCAGGTCTAGTAGCAAAGGTGCCAGGTCAGGAAGGTCAAAGGTGACCCAAAGGAGGTCCCAATATCGTTTTTTGGAGAAGCCTCCAAGTATGCAATCAGCAGCCCCCTCTCTTCCTGCAGGGACACCCTGGTCCCTGCCCTGAGCATCCCCCCCACCCCACTGCCTCCCTGCCTGGCCTCATGGGAGCGGCCGGCACCAGGGGTGACTCAGCCAGAGCAGACGGCCTCCTGCAGTGCCATGGTTACGCTGAATTCAAAACAACATCTGGAATGGGACCTCATGACATCAGCCTCTTCTCTAGGAACGCCTAATATGAAAAATTGAAAAAGAGGACGTTAAAAAAAAACAGCCAACGTTAAAAAAGAAGCCTGTTGGTCACTAGCTCTTGGCACCTCCAAGACTGCCCAAATCACCGCCTGGGAATGCGCCAAACCTGGGCGCAGATGCGCCGAATCCGGCTCTGTGCTGTGCACAAAGGCACTGAAGCGGGTCCTTCTCAGGGGCAGCTCCCAGACACCTGGGGGTAAATGCCAACCGAAGAGTGCCGGGAGCCAGGCTCCCCAAACAAGCCCTAAAGACAAGGCTCAACTTACCCTGCCTCGACCTTTAAAGGGAGGAATGCGTGGACTCACTGGCCATTCCAGACCCACTCTCTGGCCATTCCTCTTTCTTCAAATGGAAAGAGACTTTTTCACAAGTGCCCATTAACGAGGTCGCTGAGGCCAGCGGGAAGGAAGCGCAGTCAGGTGGAGCTAAAGCTTACCCAAGGCTTTCCTCTTCGCTCTCTCTCTCTCTCCCTCTCCTTCACTCCTTTCCTGCTAATTCTTCAAACGCTGTTGTGAGCTAGCCTCCGGGGAGAAAGAAACAGATTCTCCACTATGCCTGGCCTCAGAGAACTGGCAGGCAGGGGAAGGGGACCGTCTAGCCATAAGGAATCCTGTCCCTGATCCCTCCCCAACGCATGGCACTGCTTGCTCAGTTGTCTGAAGGAGAGGAGCCTTGCAGAGGCTGAGTAGCAGGGGGACTGTATCCTAGAAGGAGGCTTCTAGATTACCTTTCCTTTCCCCAGAGAGTGCCACAATAATGTGACTTATGTCCTTATTTTACGGGACTTCCCTAGTGGGGGGACAATGAGTGAAATCTAAGCAATGCTTAGAGTGAAATCTAAGCAATCTGAAGGCATGCAGAAGGAGCTGGGGCGTGCACGTGGGTCCTGCTTCCCTGGAGGGCGGAGGGAGGGAGTCAGAGTCGGGGAGCTGCAGGTCCTATGGAGGGGAAAGCAGAGGGAGACGGTGGAGGGAGGGGGCAGAGCAGGCGGCACAGTCAGAGCGAGCCTCTTCTCCCCACAAGTCAGGACTGGCCCCAGATTTACAGGGGATACTTTTTAAAAAAGAAATCGTTACCTACCCCAAGATCTTAAGATCCCCCCCCCATGTTTCTCCCAGCAGTTTAATTTCTTTTTGTTGTATCTTTTAAAAGTCTGTTGTCTCCCCATCACCCAGCAGCGTTTCCTTTTTCACGAGCCAGATGACCACGTGTGTGGGGTCTGTTGCTGGTTTCTCCATTTTGGTCCCTTATTGTTATTATTTTCTATCCTTGTACTAATAGGACACAGTCTTAATGACTGTGGCTTGGCCATTCAGTTGGGATTTTTTATTGGAATTGCATTCCATAGATCAACTTGAAGAAAACTGACAATCTTCACAGCATTGAATCTTCTGATCTACTTACACGACATATTCCTCCAATTACTCCGGTCCTCCTTGACATCTGCCGGTAGCATTATATAGTGTTCTGACTGAGGCATTTACATACGTGGTTAGGTTTATTCCTAGGTGTTTGAAGGTTTTGATGCTATTGTAAATGGTAGCTTTTGTAAGAGTCTGTTGATGCTACGTAGAATGTGCAATTGATTTTTGTATATCCAGAGACCTGGCTACATTTTAATTCTAATGGTTTGACTATAGACGCTTTTTGTTTTATTTTTCAGAATGAAGAATCATGCCATTTTTGAATAATCATAGCTTTAATTCTTTCTTTCAAATTCTTAATTTTGGGGTCTATTTCATTGGCTAGGGCCGCAATGCTAAGTAGCAGACCAGTGACAGATGGCACTTTTGCCTCCTTCCTGATCTCAAGGGGAAAGTGGCAAAGTTGCATTACCTTGTCAGTAAGTACGACCTTTGCTGTAGTTTTGTGTGTGTGTGTATGAATGCCCTTTATTGGATTACAGGAGTTTCCCTCTATTCCCAGTTTCTTAAGAGTGTCCACCCTCCCCGCAACCCCATGAACTGTCGTTGAATTTCATCAAATTATTTTTTACTGCATTTATTGATGGTCATATGGATTTTTAGATATTATTCTTAATAATGTGGTGGGTTACATTCATTGATTTTTTGAATGTTAAAAACTCCTTGCATTCCTGCGATAAACCTAACCTGGTTATGCTATACTGTCCTTTTACTATATCTTAGGATTTGATTTGCTGATATTTTGTTTGTGGTTGTTGTGTTTGTATTTGTGAGAGAAAGTGGCTTGACACTTTGTTTTCCTGTAATGTCCTTCTTTGGTTTTCATGTTGTGGGTATATCGGCCTCATGAAATGAGTTAGGCAATATTTCTTCTTTTCCATTCTCTCTAATAATTGGACTAATATTGGTGCCATACATTTGTAAATGGTTGGAAGAATTCGCCTATGAAGCCATCTGTGTCTGGAGATTCTTTTGTGGAAAGCTTTTAAATTATCATTTAATTTATTTAATAGATGCTAGACTATTCCGATTTTCAGTTTCTTCTGCTATCAGCTTTGGTAAATTGCATATTTTTCTAGGAATTTACTTCATATGAATTTTCAAATATATTAGCATGGAGTTTTTCATGCAATCTTATCATTTTTATTGAGATAATTGTAGATTTACATTAAATGTAAAGAATAATAGAGCGGTCCTGTATATCCTTTACCCAGTTTTCCCCAATGGTAACATTTTGTAAAACTATAGTACAGTATCACAGCCAGCATGTGGACATTGGTATAATCCACTGATCTTATTCAGATTTCCCATTTTACTTGTACTCATCTCTGTGTGTATGTGTGTGTATTCAATACTTTTTAAGCATTGGTTTGAATTGTAGTGGTGCCCATTTTTCATTCCTGATATTAATACTTTATGCCTTCTTTCTTTTCCTTACGGTGCAGTCATCCCAGGGATATATCAATTTTATATCTTTTCAAAGAATTCACTTTGGATTTTGTTGATTTTCTCTGTCCCTTGTTTTCTATTGAATTAATTGCTTCTCTTATCCTTATTATTTCCTTTCTTCTACTTTCTTTATGTTTCATTTTCTGTTCTTTTTCTGGCTTTTAGATATGGAAGCTTGGATGATATATTTTCAGTTTTTCTTCCTTTCTAATAAAGGCATTTAAGGCTATAAATTTCCCTCTGTTTAGTGGCATCATTCACAAATTTTGATTTGCCACATTTTCATTGTTTTATATAGCTATATATGTGTTTTTTTTTTATTATTATTGTGAGCTTCCCTTTGACTCATGTGTTACTTAGAAATGTATTGTTTAAGTTTTAGGCAATTGGGGATTTTCTAGTTCTTCCACTTTCTTTATTCCTAGATTCATTGTTCTGTCATCAGAAAACATACTCTGAATGATTTTAATCACTGAAAATTTGTTGAGAGAGCATGAACGTTCTGTTGTTGGATGCAGTGTTTTGAATTTGCCTATTAGGTCAAGTTTGATAAACACAATTTCCAGATCTTCTTTATCGTCACTAATTCTGTTCCGCTGTTAGTTACTGAGAGAAGTGTGTCAGGGTCTCCCAGTGTGATTGCAGATCTGTCTATTTGGCCTTTTAGTTCTGTCAAATTTTGCTTTATATATTTTGAAGTTACACTATTATGTGCAAGGACATTTAGACTCATTTATATTTTCCTGGAGGATTAACCCTTTTCTATTTTTGAAATATCCTCTATCTCTAGTGTTGAGTTTTGCTGAAAGATGATCTGTCGTTAGTATAGCTTCCCCTACTGTCTTTTAGTTAGTGTTTACATGGTATGGTTTTTTTCTTCCTTTTCTCTCCAACAAGTGTTTATATAGTTAAGGTATCTCTCTGGTAAGCAGCGTATAATTAAGTTATTTTCCTTCCATTCTCACAGTCTTTGTCTAATAATCGTGAGTATTGACACCCATTTACATTTAATGTAAATTCAGATGTATTTGGGTCTATATCTATGCTCTTATTATTTGGTTTCTAGTTATTCCAAGTGTTCTGCATACTGTTTCTTCCTGTTCTTGCCTTCTTTTTAATTAAATATTTTAAAGTTTATAAACACTCTCCCTTACACTCGCCTCCCTTCCTCTCCTCTCCTAGTAGCCTCTAATGAAAGTGTTTTCTTACTACTCCATTTCCCCTTCTATTACCTTGTTAGCTATACCTTTCCATGATTCTTTTTTTTCCAGGTACCAGGGCAGGGGAACTCGGGACCTCGTATGTGGGAAGCCTGTACTCAACCACTGAGCCACATCGGCTCCCCAATTATTCTTTTTATGATTAAAAGTTTGCACGTGTTCTTGATGTATTAGACTCTCATGTAAATTAGTATTTTTTTTTACCACTCCCCAGATAATCCTAAGACCTTGCACACTTTTCCTTATGTTATTTCATGCATTTTAATTCTACGTATATTTAGAATCTGAGACAAATTATCATTATGTTTTTTAACAAATAAATTTTATTGATACATATTAATAAAGCATACATCCATCCAAAGTGTACATACCATTATGTTTTGTAGCATCCGGATCACTTACATTAACTCACCTGTTTACCCTTTCCTTTACTCTTCCTCCCTTCCTGCACTTCTGTGTTTCTTCCTTCTGACCCGGAGCAAGAGTACAGGTGCAAGCCAACGGGCCAAATGTCTAAATACTCAAAAAGTAGAAATCAAGCTAAACTATGTAAGAAAAATAGATGTTCTCTCCTCCTACCCTGACAAACATTCCTGTATAAAGACTCAGATGGCCAAGTTCAAATAAACCTTGGACTCCTCCGAATTCTGCTCTGGCACATGGTGCTGCAGGGAAAGCCATTCTCTGGCCCCTGGCCACTGGCCACGTCCACATCCTCTTACCACTTCAGCACTGCCCATCACCAGAAGAGGCCTCACGTCCAGGCACGTTCTCTGATCACTGTCCCCCACCCCCAAGCAGACAGCCACACAGGCACTCCTCCAGCCGAGGGCGGGCTGTGTGCACCAGGATGGACACAGGGTAGAGATGGGATGCAAGCTGACGCCTGCCACCTGCGTTTGCCTCTCGTTTTCTCTCCAGGTAAACATTAGCAGAGCGACACATGGGCCTGGGGCCCTGTGTTCACTCACTCGGGAGCCAGCACTCTTGACAGCACCGTGGGATACAGGAATGGATGAGATAGGCAACTGGCACGTAGTGATGGCTCTATAAGTATTTACGGAAAGAATGGTCGTGGAAATGGGTAAAATGAAGCCATGCTTCAGGCAGAGTCTATGGCCAGGCTTGCATTGGCTTTACCCTGGACGTGGCTTTGGGCATTCCCTCTGGCTGGCACCTGGGCACTCGAGCTTGGAGTGGGACTGCAGCAGAGACCAGGGGCGTGGGAGGGCCTCCCTCCACAGCTGCTCTGCTGAAAGGATGTGAAATGCTTTGATCTGCATGGGAACAGCTGCCATAGTGTGGAAAATACTGCCTTTCTTTACAATTTCAAAATACTGGTTAGGCGAAGTCACCACTCTTGTAGCGTGACTCAGGGTGTGATGAGGTCAGCTCAACCGTCTGCATCTCTGGCCTGCACTGTGGGCGGGGAGACAGTGGTCAAGGCCCTCCTGGAGCAGTTTCCTTCATATTGCCGCCCGTGAGCTGGTCACCCTGTGGTTCTGAGCCCCGGGCTTCCTTGGTGAGTGGGAGACCCAATCCTTTGGCCTCTTGTCTCTCCTGCCACAGAAAAGCAGCTGTGGAGGCTGACAGCAGCCACCAGGAGGGGAAGCCTGGAGCCCCAGGATGCCCACAGAGACAGGCACCTCCTGGGATGGGTGGGGGGAGGGAGGCAAGGGTGGTCCACGTGCAGGAGGCAGGAGGGGCTGCCCACAGGTGTCACTGATGTCTGCTTGCTGACTGTATCCCAAACTCCATGTGACTCCCAGTTGCTCCTCCCACTGCCAGAAGACTTTGGGAGCTAGTTTCCTGGGAGCCGATTTTAAAAGCTGGTCTTCTGAATCTCACTGGTTCTGGCAGGACACCATCTGTTTAGTTAAGAGTAGTTTGGTGGCAAGAGGCAGGAGCAGGAAGGAAATCGGGAAGGAGTGGCAGACCACCTACCTCTCCAGCTGTACCCTCCAGCCCAGCGAGGCCGTCCCCTGCAGCCCGCATGCCACCCTCTGCTCCCGCCATGCCCTCGCTGGCCCCTCTGCCAGAATTCCATCCTCGCGCTCGTCTTCATGAACTCAGGACTTAGGCATCCTCTAAGGCCCAGATTCAGTAGAACACCTTCTAGGGAGCTTTTCCTAATGCTCCCATCATCCGGCACTCCCCACCCCTCCCTACTTCAGTCTTCTCCCTCTGGATTCCTAGGGCATGTGCTATGCCTCCTTATTTTACTACTGCAATTTGTCACAGAAACACAAGTTTTGCTATGCCCCCCTGAAGAATAAATTCCAGGTTCTCACTCTAGGTAGGAAGAATTCACTGTATCCACTAATCTTCCACTACTGGCTTAGGAGACTGTCTGGAAGATTAGTAAAGACTGCATGATATTCCATCACGTGGATGTGTAAAAAATTATTTTTTAAGGATTCCTTAAACATAAATTTATTAAATATTGAGTATATAAAAATAAATTTGTAAAATGTAAACACACTCTAAAGAATAAAGATAGCCTGAACACCTGTGCAGAAACCATCCAGTTTAAGAATCAAAGCTTACGATCAACTCTGAGCTATCCCTACCTGATCCCATCCCATTGCTACTTCAGAGGGAAACACTATCATCAATTTTGGGTGTATCCTTCTCCTGCTTTTCTTTATAGTTCTGCCTTATCTTTTTGTATACCTGAATGACCTATTATTTATTTTTGATAAATCCTTGTCGATAATTCCAGTATCTGATCTCTCTCGGTATTGCCGTGAATTGATTGCCTTTTCTCATTCAAGTTGTGGATGTCTGATTCTTGGTATTATGAGTGATTTTTAAAAAACTTTTTATTCTGTCCTGGGTGTTTTGATTATTATGTTAGGAAACTCCTGATCCTAGTAAATCTTCTATTTTAGCAGGTAGTCACTTGGTTTAGGGTTAGTTTGTAGGTTCCGGCCTTTTTTTGTGTGCTTTCATTCAAAATCGCGATTTAGTTTTCAGAGCCGCTGCAATGCTATTCTGGTCTGCTTTGTTTTTCTGGCACTATTAGTGCTCTCACTAAATTTCTGCTAGTTCTTCCTGCTCCCACTGAGGGACCTACCTGCTATCACTGGGTGACCATCTGCCACTCAGGTGGGGGGGCAGGTAGAGGCTGCTGGACCTGGGTCTGCTTCTGCTCCTGGGTGGAGGGCAGGCCGATCAGGGCTCAGCTAGTGCTGCCCCCTGCAGGTGGGCTGGGCTGTCCGCCAGTGGCCAGGTGTAGAATGGGGGCAGGGTCAGCTACAGGAGGACTGGTCCACCTGCCACTGCCCGGTTATGGAGCGGAGGCTGAGAAAGCCTGTCCGGCACCAGGGCAGGCAGATCAGGCTACCCGCAGATTCCCTGGTTGTGGAGCAGGGGCTGCAGCTCCCCGTTAGGTTTCTGTTAGTTTTCCTCTTTCCCTACCCCTTTGGCCACAGAGAACAGGCTTTGGTTTTTGTTGTTGCTTGTTTTTGTTTGTTTTCTTGTCTATGCCTCTTGGTAGTTCTGGTTTGCAGGGCTCTCTGGTGCCTGGCCTGGGGTACATAGTAGATAAAAAGAAAACCCGGGGAACGTACGATATTATTGTTCCTCAAGTCCTGAGATTCCTAGCCAGTTAACCTTCTTCCTTCTGGCTTTCAGAATACTTTTGTTGTTGCCAGTTGAATAATTTCTAGAGTACTTGATTATATTTAGCAGAAAGCAATAGAGGAAAGTGAGTCGACATCTTCCTGTTCTGGAGCCAGAATTCTTTAGTTTTGCTTATTTTTGAACGTGATATAAATACAATTGCACCCTGATTCCTCTTCAGTAGACTTCTGTTCTTCAACATTATGTTCCAGAGATTCAGTTATGTTATTTCATTTTGTTGTAATTCGTTTATTTTTACTGCTTTATGGTATTCCGTTGTGTAAATATACTCAATTTGCTTATCCATTCTACTATTGGTGGGCATTAGGAATGATTCTTTTCTCCCACCCTTAAATTAGAGGCCGTGTGGGTGTGGGCAGCCTTGTGCACGTCTCCTGGTGCATCTGCACAAGCACCAATACTCTGTGCAGGTAGGAGTGGAATTGTGGCGTCATAGGGTAGGGGCATCGGCACCTGCACTAGATAATGCCAAATTATTTTCTAAAGTAGTTGTACCAGTTTTCCATCAGCTGGTTTAAGTCTCTTGGTTTCCCTGCTTGGTCACCAAGACCTTGTATGTGGGAAGCAGGCAGTCAGCCACTGAGCTACATCCATTCCCCTTGCTCACCAATTCTTGATATCATCAGACTTTTTAATTTTTTTCCTATCTGGGGCTATTAAATTTTTTCATTTTAATTGTAATTTGTATTTCTCTGATTATTAATAAAGGTGCACATTGTTTTCTATGCTCATAGAACCTCTGAATTTCCTCTTAGGCAATATGCCCATTCAAGCCTTTTTCCATTTTCCTTTTGGGTTGTTGATCTTTTATTTACTGATACGGAATATTCTTTACACATTCTAGATGCTTTACATATTTATATATTCTTTATATATTCATTTATATGTGTTGTCAATATCTTCTCCCTGCTTTTAACTTGTCATTTTCCTCTTTTAATGGTTTCTTTTGATGAGTAGAATTCTTAACTTTAATGTGGAATTTATCAATCATGTCCTTAATGCTTTGTCCTTTTTGTGTCCTGTTTAAAATTTTTATTCTTTCCTAAAGTAATTACCATATTTTATGATAATGTCTATTTTCTTCTGTTATTTTCTTAACATTGTATAGTTTTGCCTTTCATGTTTATGTTTTTAATCCACCTGGAACTGATGTCTGTGGATCCTGGGGTATATGCCATTATTTTCCAGTGGTTACTCAATTGCCCCAGCACATTCTATTGTAACGTCCACCTTTCCCCAAGGAGCTGCAGTGGGAGCTTTGTCACCAACCAGCTTCTCATATGAACATGGAACTGTGTCTAGGCTCTCTGTCCTCATCCTTTGGTTGATTTGTTATCCTTATGCCCATACTCTACTATCTTAATCAGTATATTTAGGGAAGCAGATGGGGCGCAAGCGATTGGGCTCCCGTCTACCATATAAGAGGTCCAGGGTTCAATTCCTGGGGCCTCCTGGTAAAGGCAAGCTGGCCTGTGTGGAGAGCTGACCCGTGCAGAGTGCTGGCCCACGCAGAGAGCTGGCGCAGCAAGATGACGCAACAAAGAGAGACACAGAAGAATGATGACAAGAGACACAGCAGACCAGGGAGCTGAGGTGGCGCAAGAGATTGAGTGCCTCTCTTTACTCTGGAAGGTCCCAGGATCAGTTCCTGGTGCCGCCTAAAGAGAAGACAAACAGACACAGAAGAACACACAGCGAATGGACCCAGAGAGCAGACAACAACGGGGGTGGGGGGAGAGAAATAAATAAATGAATTAAAAAAAAATAAGTATATTTTTAAAAAGTATTGTTCCCTTATAGGGAAGTATCTCCCTCTTTGTTCTTATTTACGCATCTTTCTACTATTTAAGGCCCTTTTATTCTTGATAAAAATTTAACATCAATTTGTGATGCTCTAAAAAGCACTTGCATTAAATGTGTAGATCTAAACAATATTGTCTTTCATTTTCTTGAGTGCGCTATATCCCTCCGTTATTCAGGCTGCAGCTCGTGTCTTTCAGTTAGCTTTGTAATGTTCTTCACAAAGTGCTTGCATAACTTTGATTACATTAATTCCTAGGCATTCTTTATCATCTGATGCAATTGTAAATGTTCTCTTTGTACAAATTATATTTTCTCTTTGCTGGCATATGGAAATGCAATTTTAAATGCTTTTCTAAATTGAACTTTATTTTGAGACTATTGTAGATTCACATGCAACGGTAAGAAATAATATAGGGAGATCCAATGTATCTTTTACCCAGTTTCCCTCAATAGCAACATCTTGCAAAACAATATTATAATATCACAATCAGAACATTTGTGCAGAAACAGAATACATCCATATCCATATCCAGATACGGATAATTTCTCCCAGACTGCAGTTTGTCTTTTCATCCTCGTAACAGGGCATTTTACAGAGGAAAAGTTTTAAAATTTACATGAAGTGTCTTTTATCAATTTTTCCCTTTATGGATCATGTTTCTTTTGTATGTCAAGGTTAAGAACTCTTTGTTTAGCCTTAGATTCAGAAATTTTTTTCCTGAATTTTTCTAAAAGTTTAATAGGTTTTATGTTTCACATTTAAATAAGTAATCCATTTTGTTAATTTTTGCATAAGATGGGAGACTCAGGTTTAGGTCCATTGTTTTTTGTTTTGTTTTGTTTCTGTCTATAGAGGTCCAATTGCAATAGCACCGTTTGTTAAAAAGGCCATCTTTCCTCCATGAAACTGCTTTTGTAACTTCTTCATAAATTACTTGGGCATATTTTAGTGGGTTTATTTCTAGTTTCTCTGTGCTGTTGCCTTGATCTCTTCTAATGCCACACAGTCTTAATTACTGTTGCTATATAATATGTCTTGAAACTGGGTAGACTGATTCCCCCACTTTATTCTTCATTTTCAAAATAGTTTTTTTTTTTTTTAGCTTTTCTAGTTCCGTTGCCTTTCCTTATAAATTTTAGAATATATATTTTTTATATCTACAAAAGTTCTTGCTGAGAGTTGAATTGAATTAAACCTGTATATCAATTTGAGAAGAATTGGCATCTTTATTATGCTGAGTCTTCCAATCCATGAACACGATATGTCTCCCATTTATTTAAATCTTCTTTCATCAATATTTTTTAGTTTGCAGCATACAAGTCCTGTACACAATTTGTTAGATTTACCCCTAGGAGAAATACAAGTGATTTTTGTGTGTTTATCTGGTATCCTGAAACCTTGCTGAACTCACTTATTAGTGAAAGTTTCACTATTTGTTCTAGTTTGTTTGTTTTTGGTTTTTTTGTAGATGCTTTGGGAGTTTCTAGGTAGATAATCATGTCATCTGAAAATAGGGACAGTTTTATTTATTCTTTTCTGATATGTATTTCATTTATTTCCTTTTATTGCCATTGAATAGCTATTTAATTTTGTCAAGGGCTTTTCTCCATTGATTAATATGCTCATGTGATTTTTTTGTTAATATGGTGGATTACACTGATTGATTTTTGAGTTTTGAACCAGTGTTGCATCCTTGGACTAACCCCACTTAGTCATGGTGTATAATTCTTTTTATATATCATTGAATTATATTTGCTAATATTTTGTTAAGGATTTTGCAATTATATTCATGAAGATACTGGTCTGCAGTGTTTTTCTTTTTCTTTCTTTTTTTTTTTTTTGTATTCTCTTTGGCTGGGTTTGATATCAGGGTAATACTAGATTCATACAATAAATTAGAAAGTGTTCACTCCTTTTCTATTATCTGGAAACATTTCCTATACAATCAGTGTTAATTCTCCCATAAATGTTTGGTAGAATTCTCCACTAAAACCATCTGGCCCTAGAGATTTTTGTGGGGAAGTTCTAAAATTATGAATTAAATTTCCTTAATAGTTATAAGGCTGCTCAAATGATCTGTACAATATTAGGTAAATGGTAGTAGTTTATGCTTTTTAAGGAACTGGCCCATTTCATCTAAGTTGTCAAATTCACGTGTGTCGAGCTGCTTGTATTATTCCATTATCATCCTTTTGATGTCTTCAGAGTTTAAAGTGATAGCCTATGTTTCATTTCTGATATTGATAACGTGTGTCTTCTCTCTTTTATTCTATGTTGGTCTTGCTAGAGGTTTGTCAATTTTATTGGTGGTTTCAATTTTATTGATTTCTAATCTTATCTTTATTAGTTCTTTCATCCTGCATACTTTAGGTTTATTTTGCTCATCTTTTTTCCAGGGTCCTGAGATGGGAGACTGGATTGTGATTTAGAACTTATTCTCTTCTCTAATATTTTAAAGTTTTATTTTTTCTTTATTTTTAAAGGACTTTTAGATTACATAAAAGTTACCTAGAAAATAGAGGGGATTCCCAAATATCCTCCCCCTCCCACATTTTCCCCCATTAACAACATCTTTCATTAGTGTGGTACCTTTGTTACAATTCATGAACAAATATTGAAGCATTGCCACAAACCATGGTCTCGAGTTTACATTATGGTTTACACTTTGTACCGCATAATTTTATAGGTTTTGACAAAATGTGTATTGGCTTGTATCTGTCATTGCAAATCATGCAGAACAATTTCAGTGTCCCCCAAATACCCCAGGTTAAACCTATTCTTCCCTCTCCCTCCCTTAGAACCCTGGTGAACACTGTCTTTATATCAATGTTACAAACTCTTCCATTACTAGAATAATAATAATAATCTACTTTGGTCCATATTGCATTCCCCCCTTATGTGTGTCCACTCTTCAATCTTGAGGACCTTGGGAAGGTGTTAACCACTCTGATTCATATTGAGAGGGGGCTTAGAACCCATGGGGCAGATGGGTGGAACTGTCTTGCTTGCAATTATAAATACTGTTTTTTGGGGATGAGCATTGTCCATCACCATCATTTTGTTAGTTGTCCTGGGTGAGTTCGATGAACTGGAGAGTGGGTGTTGGCTACAATTCTGCTGAGATTCAAGGCTCAACTGGCATATGAACAGCCTGAAGATTTAAGTCTCTGGGATATATATTTAATAGGTAAAGTGCTAATTATGGATCCGAATAAAAGGGGCTGAAGAACCATATATAGAGAATTTGTATCAGAGTCTAACTCTGATATATTGGGGAGATAGGTTATCATCTTTTAATACTATAAATTCCCTCTCAGCACTGCTTTAGCTATGTCCCTAACCTTTCATATGTTATATCTTAATTTTCATTCAGTTTAATGTGTTTTCATTTCCTTCGAGACTTCCTTTTTGAACTACGAATTATTTAAAAATGTGTTATTTGGTTTCCAATTGCTTGGAGATTTTCCTGTTGCCTTTCCATTATTGATTTCTAATTAGGTTCCACTGTGGTCAGAGAACACACTCTGCATGACTTTAATTCTTTTAAATTTATTGAGATTAGCTTTATGGCCCAGAATGTGCCCTCTTGGTATATGTCCGATGAGAACTTAAAAAGAAGGCTTATTCTGCTAGTGGTAGAATGTTCTATAAGTGTTGATTAGATCCTGTTGGTTGACATTGTTTAAATATCTTCTTTGTATTGATTTTCCTTCTAGTTGTTCTATCAATTGTTGAGAGTGAGATGTTGAAGTTTTCAACTTAACTGTGGATTTGTCTATTCTTTCAATTCCATCAGCTTTTACATCGCATATTTTGCATCTCTGTTGTTTGGCATGTACACATTTAGGATTGCTATAGCTTCTTGGTGACCCTGCATGACCCTCTGTCTTTTGTAATTTTCTTTGCTCTGAAGTCTACTTTATCTGATATTAAGAGATAATGTTTGCATCATATATTTTTTCTATTTTTCACTTTCAACCTGCCTATATCACTATATTTTAAGTGAGTTTCTTGTAGACAGTATATAGATGTCATTTTTTAAATCTACTCTGCCAATATCTGTCTTTTAATTGATGTCTTTAACCACTTACATTTAAATAATTTTTGATATGCTATGAATGACTTAGCTCTGCCATTTTATTTTTTGTGTTTTTCTGTTTGTTCTCTATGTACACCTTCTTTGTAAAACATTTTTAGCCATTGCTGTAGATATTACATTACGTATACATGACACAGTCTACTATTGTGGTCATTTTCCCAGTTTAAATGAAGTATAGAAAACTTACCTCTCTTTAGGCCCCTTCAACCCCTCCCCCCCCATTTATAATGTAATTGTTGTAAATATTTTCTCTACATACATTTAGAGCCACTTCATAGTGTTATAGTTTTTGCTTCAACCATTAAACATAATTTAGAAAATTCAAGAGGAGAAGGAAAGTCTATTTTGTTTACCTATATTTTTGGTTGAGTTTTCTTCCTTCCTGATGTCTGAGAAATTCCTTCTTTTATCATTTCCTTTCTGTTTAGAGAACTTCCTTTAGCCATTTTTTTAGGGTAAGTCTGCTGGTGACAAATTCTCTTAGTTTTCCTTCGTTTCAGAATGCCTTGATTTCCTCTTCACTTCTGTTAGATAAAGGTTTCTTTCTGGGTGGCAGTTATTTTCTTTCAGCGCTTGAAAAATGTACCATTTTCTTCTGGCCTCTTTCAGGTAAGAAATCTGCTGTTATTTGATTTGGTGGGGGTTTTTTTGCGTAATGTGTCATTTATCTCTGGTTGTTTCTCAGATCTTTTCTTTGTCTTTAGCTTTCAGAAGTTTAGTTATGTGTCTTTTATGATGTTTATGATATGCTTAATGAAGTTTATGATGTCCCTTTGGGTTTATCCTGCTTGGGATTTGCTCAGCTTCTTGAATCTGTAGGTTTATGTCTCTTATCAGATTTTAGAAGTGTTCAGCATTATTTCTTTAAGTACTTTGTCAGCCTTCTCCTCTTTCTGCTCTCCTTCTGGTACTCTGATGACAAAAATGTTAGATTTCTTGGTGATACTCTTCTAGGTTACCGAGGCTCTGTTCCTTTTCTTTTTCCAGTCTATTTTCTCTCTTTTTTTTCAGATTGCATAATTTTAATTTTTCTATCTTCCAGTTCATTGATTCTTTCCTCTGCCCCCTCCATTCTGCTATAGGGTCTGTTCCCTGTTTTTTTTTTTTTTTTTGTTTGTTTGTTTGTTTTGTTTTGTTTTTTTAATTTTATTTGTTTTCTTTTTCAGTTCTAAGATTTCCATACGGTTCTTGTTATCTGCTATTTATTTGTTGAGACTTCCTATTTTTTCACTTGTTTCAAGCATGTTCATAATTTCTCAATGAAACATTTTATGATAGATGCTTTTAAGGCTTTGTCACATAATTCTAATATTGCTATTACTTTGATGTTGGCATCTACTGTCTTTTTATTCGGTTTCTTCTGGGTTCTTGGTATGATGAGTGATTTTCAATGGATTCTTGGACATTTTCATAGAATCTTATTTACATGTTCTGTTTTGATTGGCTTTCTTTGACCCTACCCCTGCAGGGGAAGGAGGCAGGAGCACTGCCTCATTACTGCCAGGTGAAAGTAGAAGTCCAGGTTCCCCACTCAGCCTCTGTTAAAACCCAAAGTGACACTGGGGCTTCTCATTACTGCTGGGCAGAGATGGGTGTTCTGGCTCCACCTATTGTCTCTTTACCAGCTAGTGGGGATGGGGTCCCAGCTCTCTACTCAGCTTCTCTGACACCACCCTGGCCAAGAGGTTGGGGTGCCTGGCAAGGATGTAAGCTAGGCTCCCCACTCAGCCTTTTCTGTCATGGGTGGGGTTGGGACCATAGGTTTTTTTTTTTTTTTAATATTAAACCAGGTTTTTATTAATTCATTTTTTTCCAAGTCTTTATGAGGCAACTCTTAGGTATAAAACTGTGATTAGTGCTAATGAGGGTCAACAAAATTATCACATAAGGTTTTTTTTGGCTTCATAATCTTACAATATGATAGGGGAGAAATAACCCGTCTAGGCTAAATGCCATGTGAATGGTGCAGAAGACAGGGACCATGCCCTCAAAAATCGATGAGCAATTTAATATAGGCAGAGACCTCTTAGTGAGATGGACTGAGTTTTTCTCATCTCCTGTGTAGATATTTAGGGTAGTGAACTGGTTCATCTCCACTCAATTAAGAATGGCTTGTTTGGATGCTGATCCAAGGGGAGCAGGGACTATAGTTTTTTGTATGGTGGAGAAGAGAAATTATTGTCTAAATGTTTTTATCTTACCAGGCTATCCTTTCTTGGTCCTTAGGGTAGGGAGAGCAAGCTTTTGTTTGAGCTTGTATTCTGTCTGTACCCATTGGCAATTCTGGGTTGCTAGATTCTCCAGCTATAATTCTCTCCAGCTTTCAGAGTCTTCTGTTTGTTTTATATATAATGTCTAAGGTTTTTAGTTGTACTTCATAGGAGAAATAAGAAAAAGTACATCTACTCCATCTTCCCAGATGTGGAGCTGCCATTTATTTTGATACATAGGTATTATATTCAGCATCTTGCCAACTCTTAAGAAATCTGATATTTTATCTATAGATTTTATTTTCTACATAATCATATCACCCATGAGTAATAATGATTTGTTTCTTCTTTCAATCTCCTTGCCTTTAAACATTTAAAAAAATTTTTTTAGATTAATGTCCATAAAAAACAACGTTTTGGCTTTTGATGTAGAGGTCTATGAGTTTTCATGCATGTGTGTATTTGTGTAACTACCACCACAATCAGGACCCACGACAGTTCTTTCACCCTAAAAGTTGCCTTTTACTCCTTTCATTGTTGTTGTTGTCGACCCCCTTCCCACCCCCTGTGTCTCTATAGGTCTGCCTTCTCCAGGAAGTCATATAAAATGAAATCATATACTACGTAATCGTTTGAGATTATTTTTCTCCCTTAGTCTGTTAAAATGGTGAATTATTTTAATTTGTGTTCCAATGTTACACAATTTTTTGCCCTGGATACAACTGACTAAGATTTTATTTATGATTTTTATGCTCATGAGTGGGATTGCCCTGTAATTTCCTTCCTTGTACTTGTTCCAAGGTTATGCTAACCTCATAGCAATATCAAAATTTCTTTGTCCGTTTTACCGGTTCCAAGATCCTTTCCTTGCCAGGTTCTAGACTTGCTAGGCTTATAAAATGTGGGGTATATTCCTTCGTTTTCTACAGTCTGGAATACTTTGTCTATGCTTGGAATTATTTATTTCTTGAATGATTTATAGAACTTACTGTTAAAACCATCTGGTACCAGTGTTTCCCTTGTGGGAAGATTAAAAACTACTGTTTCTTCAACTTTTATAGGCCTATGAAAGTTTCCTGCTTTTTTCTTGAGTCTGTTTAAAAAAAATTTTTTTTAATCAGTTTTGATAAAGTTTATTCTTCTCAGAATTTTCTCATTTCATTGAATTGTTCAAATTTATTTCATAAAGTTGTTTATAACTTATTCTTATCATCTTTTGGATCTTTACTGCAACTGTAATTGTCTCCTTTTTATCCCTCTCATCGTTTGTGTTTTCTTTTTTCCTTAATAAATCTTTTCAAATTTTCAATATTTAAAATACCCACAGGCCAACTTTGAACGTTTTCATCCTCTATTATATATTTATTTTTATTTCATTAATTTTGCTCATATATTTATTATTGTCTCCTTTCTACTTTCTTTGAAGATTAGCTCATTCATTTTCAACCTTCCTTTTTTCAATATAAGCATTTAAGATGATAACTGCTGCTATAAGTGTTGCTTTATCTTTAGCTACATCCTGCAAGATTTGCTATTGAAGATTTTCATTATAGTTCAGTTTCAAATGCTTTTTAATTTCCATTATGGTTTCTTCTTTGATCCATGAGTTACTCAGAAATGTATTACCTAATTTTTAAACATATGGTTTTTTCCCCCAGTTATCTTTCTTCTTTAGCTTTTTATTTTGAAATAATTATAGGTTCAAAGGAAGTTGCAGAGCTAGTGCAGAGTGATCCTGTGGACCCTTTACCTGGGTTCCTCAATAGTTACATCTTACATAACTGTAGGACAATGTCAGTACCAGAAAGTAGACATCAATACAATGCCTGGGTAGTTCCGTGCCACCTGTGCAGAGCCGAGTAACCACCTCCTCAATCAAGACAAAACTCTCCCATCTCCACAAGGATCCCCTGGTGCTACCCCTTTATAATCACTCCTATACCCTCACCCCACCATCCTCCGTCCCTGCAACCACAAATCTGTCTTCTTTCTCCCAAGAACTCTTTTTCAATGCTTTCTAATCAACTGCACTGTTGTCAGAAAATATGGCAGGTGTCAGTCTAGTTCCTTGAACTGTTGAGACTTGCTTGATGATGCTCTATGTGGCTATTTTTGGTAAGTTGTGTTTGTTTGAAGATAAATTGTATTCAGCTAATGTTAATTTCATTTGTAAAATATTCTATATCCTTACTGATTTTTGCCTGCCTGGTCTACGTATTTCTTGGGGGGGGGGTGTTAAAAATCGCATACTAGGCTTTCCTTTTAGTTATTTCAGCATTTGAGGTTATGTTATGTTAGAAGGTACAAACAAGTTTAGAATTGTTTTTTCTTCCTTGTTATCATTTCCTTGTAGGGACTTTATCTCTATTAATTCTTTTTACTTAAAATCTCCTTTGTCTATTTATAAAGTGACACCAGCTTTATTTTTATTAGCATTTGTCTAATGTATATATTTATATATTTACAAACACGTGCATATTCATATAGTTTCTATTGTTGTTTTCAACTATATGTATTCATATACATATACACACATATGATTTTTAATTTTTAAATCTCTCTATATGCTTATATTTTAAATATATTTTCTTAAATAGTTCATAGCTGGACTAAAAAAATAAATCCAATCTGACCATCTTTGCCCATTATCTGTATCATTTAGACTCTTTTAATTTAGGCACACATATATATGTATAACATTATTTGCTTTTTAATATATTTCTATTTTTCCTGTTGCTTTCCTTTGTCTTCTTGTCTTTTTACTGATTATATTTTCCCATTCCCTTTCCCTTCCTCTATTAGCTCTGCATTTGTAACTCTACTTCTGTTATTTTATGGTCACCCAAGAAAATTTGACATGAATATTCAGGTTTTCAAAGTGTAAAATTTATCAGTTTTAATTTTATTCTTCTCTTGAACAATACAAAAACCATGGAATACTTTCAGTCCAATACTACTCCCTCTTGACTTATACCTATTATTAGGCAATATAGGTCTAATTCTTTTTTAATCACAAGGTATTATTATTATTTCACGAAGTCCGTTTTTGTTTAGATTTATCCAATTATCTACTATTTCCTTTTTTTTTTTTCTACTATTTCCTTTGATCACCATTTTTTTGTATCATGGGCCTTCAATCTGGGATCAGTTCTCTTTCTCCTGAAAAACATTCTTTGGAATTTGCTTTAATGAGGGTGTCTTTGTGGCAAACTCTTAGGATTTTATTTTCTGTCTATAAAGACTTTTATTTGACTCATTCTTTAAGGGTATTTTAGCTGACATACAATTCTATGTTGATAATTACTTTCTCTCACCACAATGAATGAATTACTTCACTGTTGTTTGGCTTATACAACTGCTCTTGAGAAGTGAACTTGAAGTTTAACTGTTGTTCTCTTAATGTACTCTGTCTTCCCTCTCTGGCTGCTTTTTAAGATCTATGTGTTTCGGCATGCTGCGGATTCACTAGGAACCGTCTAGTTTTGGGATATTTTTTTGAGTTTCATGGGTCTGTGGATTGAAGTCTTTTATGAAGACAAAAATTCTCAGACATCAACACATGAAGTATGCCTCTTCCTCATTATTTCTACACCCTCTTTCTGGAACTCTGATTAGATGCTAGGTTTTCTAGTGTGCGCTTCCAAATTTCTTAACCACTCTTTCATATTTCCATCTCTTTGCTTTTTCTGCTGCTGTAT
Source organism: Tolypeutes matacus (assembly GCA_026826555.1). Classification (NCBI taxonomy): domain Eukaryota; kingdom Metazoa; phylum Chordata; class Mammalia; order Cingulata; family Chlamyphoridae; genus Tolypeutes; species Tolypeutes matacus. The sequence goes on from JAKSZT010053833.1 coordinate 7,379,287, forward strand.
GCCATATGGTTATTTTTTCAGATCGATACTCCAATTCTCTCATCCTTTCTTCAGTGCCATCTAATCCACCACTCAATCCATTTATTGGACTTTTAATTTTTTTTTATTTTTAAAGAAGCTTTAGATTATATAAATGTTATATAAAAAATATAGGGGACTCCCATATACCCCACCCCTTCCCCCTCCCATACTTTTCCCGGTTAACAACATCTTTCATTAGTGTGGTACATTTGTACCAATTGATGACCACATATTGAAATATTGCTACTAACCATGGTCTATAGTGTACATTATGGTTTACACTTTACACTGTGCAATATTATAGGTTTTGACAAAATGTATAATGGCCTGTAACCATCGTTGCAATGTCATGCAGGACAATTCCAATGTCCCAGAAATGCCCTGTGTTACACCTATTCTCTCTCCCTCCCCTCAGAACCTCTGCTGGCCACTGCCTTTATATCAATAATACAAGTTCTTCTATTGCTAGAATCTTAATAAGTTTACTTTAGTCCATAGTTGCATTCCCCCCTTAGGTTTGTTCATACCTCAGTCTTGAGGATTTTGGGATGGTGATGCCCACTCTGCTTCAGATTGAGAGGGGGCTTAGATCCCATGGGGCAGATGGATGGAGCTGTCTTGCTTGTAGTTGTAGAAGTTTCTTTTGGAATGGGCGTTGACCACCATCATCCTTTTGTTAGTTGTCCTGGGTGAACCCAGTGAACTGGAGAGGAGGTGTTGCAACTCTGCAGAGATTCAGGGCTCAACTGACACATGAACAGCCAGAAGATTTAAGTCTCTGGGACACATATTTAATGAGTATAGGGCTAATGATAGGTTCAAATAAAAGGGGTAGAAGCGCCATGTGTAGGGGAATTATAACTGGGTCTAACTCTGTTACATTGGGGAGCATATATTCCAAAGTAAGGCCCACCGACAGGGTGATTTCCTGAGATTGTCTGCCCTGCCTATAGTGTCTGGATGTCTCTAGAGCCCCCAGGAGCCCCGCTGTCTGAGGCACTGTTTACTTTCATTAATTTTATTTTTTAATTTCTCGGTACTTTTCAAGTCTGCTTAGAAATTTTCAGTCTCTCCTCAAGTTTTCAATCCTTTCTTTTATCTTTTTTTAAGTGTTAAATATATTTATTTTATGTTCTGTGCCTGCTCATTCCACTGTTTGAAGTCTTTGTGGTTAATTTCGGTATGTTCTGCTGCTTCTGATTCTCTCACTGTACCTCGTTTCAATGTATGCTTTAGGTCGTTTTTTGTTTTTTTTTCTCTCTGAGAGCTTGTATGTCCTATCATTTTATCTGTGGGAATTTTTGTGACCTAAGTTAAAGTCAGTTCCTTCAAGTTCAACTTTAATTTGCTTCTGCCAGATATCTGGGGTACCACCAGTGTGGAACTACTTTAAAGTAAATTTTGGCCCGGGGTTTTTCAAGACATTCATGTGGTATGAATTAGGGCTATGAACTCTTGTGAGGACCACGTGGTAGTTATTAATTCTCAGGGGAGAGCTTCCCTTTTTCTATTCTGAGCCATTTCCAGGCTGGCAATTTTCATGCAGTTGCTGAAGGGTGGGGCAGATTTATTTCTACCTCACACTTAAAATGAAGACATAATCCTTAGAGGCCCGTCTTTATGCAAGAGGAGTGTCCTATTAAACTTCCCTCTTAGGAAAGAACTGGGACTTTCCTTCTTTCCCTACATACCACCAGGCTATGAAAAATGATGTTCAACTTCTCTCATCAATGACCTCAGGTCAACAGTCAGTTTCTGGGTTCTACTTACCTCTTGGGAAAGCTACAGTACAATTCTTAATTGCTTAGCCTCCAAGTATTCTTTACTCAATTGCTATTTAATTGATACATTTACCTCCCACCCAACACTTTTACTTGGTTTTAGCAGAAGGATCAAAGTAACTAGTCCACCATCCTTCCACAGACTGAAGTTTCCTGTTAGAACATTTTCAGTCATTTCTCTGTGACTGAACATTTTTCCCTCTGTATTTTTCTATTACAAACTATGTGGTGATGAACATCTTTGTCCAATTATTTCCTGTAATAAATTTCTAGAATTGTAATTGCTCAAAGAGAAAGCACATCACATGTTTGAACACATGTTGTCAATTTGCCCACCACAATTGTTAAATAAATTTACCTTCTCACCAACAGTGCAAGAGAATTCCTGTTCTCTACATCTTCATCAACATGGGGTACTGCTAGTTTTTCCTCTCTTTAACACCCTGCCCATTTTTTCCTCCACATTTTTAAAACATGTTTTAATTACTAGTGGGGTTGTACATATTTTCTTGATGTTTGGGAGCTATTTACAATTTCTCTTTTTTTGTGAATCAGCTCTTCATATCTTTGTCTAACATACCAAAAATTGCTGAAAAAAATTGTGGGTTACAGCAACCCAAATATCTTTAGACTTCCCCGCTTCAAGCTAGCCCCTTCTATGATTATGCAGTCCTTCCATTTGTAACTTACTCTCTGATATCCACCATCTATTCTCTCCTTCAAGCCCAGCTCCTTTGCCCACTCTTACTCAGAGCAGATGATTTTGTTCTACTTTATTGAGAAGCTAAAGATCCTCCTTATAAGTTATCCCACACATTCATCTCAGTTTAGCTCACCCCCCCACTTGCTGTGCCAGGCCCTGTGCTTCACTCTGGTGGCTGAAAGATAAAAAGTCATGCTCTTCACCCTCAAGGAAGTTAGAGTTTAGTAGGAGAAGCAGGCATTAAACCAATGATCTCCATGTAATGTGGTTAGAAGAAAGACAGGATTAAATGCAGGGGTGTAACATGAGAAGAGACCATGGAAGGACAATTTAGCCCAATCTGAGGACATGAAGAAGGCTTCCTGAAAGAGATGGCCCTTGACCTGAATAGGAAATGTGAGTAAGAGCAGATCAGGTAAAGAAGGTGGAAAGAGCATTCCTGGCAGAGGAAACAGAAAAGCAAGGTCGGGGAAGTGAAGCAACATGAGTGGGTGCTTCTCAAGTGTAAAAGAGAAGCAGGGTGTGGGTGAGTCTGGAGAGGTGGAATGGGCCAGGTCTCAGAAGGTCCTGTCTGCCAATCCAGGTTGCCTGTGTTTTAGGTGATGGGGAATCATTCAAGGAATATAAGCAGGGCATGATTGTCGAGTGTGTGATTTAGAGATGTCGTTCTGGCAGATAAATAAAGGTTGGGTTTAAACAGGAGCAAAACCAAGGGTAGGGATATCAGCTGGGTGACTGTTGCATGGTCCAGATAATGGATCATGATGACATGAAGAAGAAGGGGCAGAGTGGAGAAATAGACTGGCACTGCTTGATGACTGATTGGATTCTCAGGGTTCTTGCCTGGGAGACTGGGTGGGTGGGTGGTTCTGTTAGCTGAGATATCGGCCACAAGAGGAGGTGCAGGTGAGATGGTGGTGAGGAAAAGATGCTCACTTCTGGTTTGGGACATGTTGAGTTTAAAGTGGCTATGGGAAAGCCAAGTGGATCTCTCACAAAGATAAGTTGGATTTATGTGTCTGAAACTTAGAGGAGAGGTCACAGAGAGACAAAGTAGAAGAGTAATAGAGGGCTGGTCTTATCAGGTATTTAAAAAACTACAGACAGCCATCTCAATGCCTTTTTACTTTTAATTCCTCTGTGGGTCTGAATCACAGAGAAAGTCCATGGTTTGCTCAGAGGGTATCTATTTTGCCTGGAAACAGCACTACAAAGGTAGTGACACTCAAATTGATTCTTGAAGAATAAGGGGAGCAGGGATAGGTAACTACACAGACAGGACAGGACATACGTGGGTCCACTGGTAGCAAGTGTGGTAATAACTGGGTGCAGGGGAGGCTTGGGTCACTAGAGGATGAGATGGCAGAAACTGGGTGATGTCAGATGAGAAGGACCCTAAATGAAATGCCAGGGAGTGTGGATTTGGCCTTGAACCCATCAGAGATGGAGCCATCAGAAATTTAATCAGGAAGTTGCATAAGTAACATTGGCTTTCCCCCCCCAAAACATGCTGGCATTAGGGCACAGAGGGATTTAAGGGAGAAAAGGTTGAAGGTAGGAGATTAGGACTAAAAGCATGAATAAAAGAATGAATAAATTATAAATATTCTTTTCAATGGCTTTGTTGAGATATAATTTACATATCATAAAATTCATTTGAAGTGTACTAGTCAATGGTTTTTAGTGTATTTACAGAGTGGTGCTACAATCTCCACAATATAATTTCAGAACATTTTCATCACCCCAAAAAGAAACCTCATACTTCTAGCAGTCACTCCTCCTACCCCCTACTTCAGCTATAAGCATCCATTTACTACTTTCTGTCTCTATGGATTGCTTATTCTGGACACTTCATAAAAGTGGAATCACAGAATATGTGGTTTCTTGCGACTGGTTTCTTTCACTTAGCAAAACATTTTCAAGGCTTGTCCATGTTGTAGCATGTATCTGTATTAGTTTCTTTTTATTACTGGGTAATATTCTGTTATACAGATATACCACACTTAATTTATCTACTCATAAGATGATAGACCCTTGGTTCTTCCATATTTTGGGCTATGAGTAGATAAATTAAGTGTGTCTTCTTTGGAGAAATTTCTATTCAGATCTTTTGTTCTTTTCTAATGGAGTTGTCTTTTGTCACTGAGTTGTTAGTGTTCTTTATACATTCTAGATACAAGTCCCTTATAACATGTATGACATTAATATTTTCTCCCACTCTGTGGGTTGTCTTTGCATTTCTTGATGGTGTTTTTTGAAGCACAAAAGTTTTAAATTTTGATTAAGTCCAATTTTTCTACTTTTCATTTTATTGTTTGTGCTTTTGGTGTCATATCTAGGAAGAGCTTCCCTAACTGAAGATCTTGAAGATTTACTCCTATGTATTTTCTTCTAAGAGTTTTATAGATTTAACTCTTAAATGTAGGCCTGTGATTGATTTTGAGCTAATTTTTGTGTATGTTATGAGGGAGGGATCCAACTTTATTCTTTTGCATATGGATATACAGTTGTCCCAGCATCATTTGTTGAAAAAATAGTTTTTAAAAAGTAGATTTCCTAGATCCTCTAGGAATTTGTAATAGTCCAAGCCAAAAAGAAAGCATGAGCCAGAACACAGGCATTGAGAATGGATATGTTCAGGAAGTATGAGAAATACTTAAGGACTTGGTTACTGGTCATATGGGGCATGAAGAGAAGGAGAAGTCAGGGAGGACTCCTGGGTTTCTGGTTTCCACCTCTCCCCTCCATATCAGGAGGTAGGTGGCCTCAGTGCCCACATGACTCCGTGGGGCCTAGATGTTCATCCTTGTGATTTAATGATCAACCCAACCACAGGGAACAAGCCCCAACCAGGAAGACAGCGGAATTCTATTTTGTGGTTCCCTTAGATTGGAGCAGCTTCAGTGCCTCAGTTCAAAGAGAAAATGGAAAGGCTCATTCTGAAGATGAATACCGTCAGCAGACTCCAGAAGCATCAAGCTTCTATCTGCAATGTCAGGGGTTTACGTACAAAATTAGCTCTCCCAAGAGAACAAGGGAGCCTTCTATCCCTTGCCTGTAGGATACAGAATCTGCATCTCCATCCTGGGTTCACTCCCTGGTTTGATGGACATCATGGGATTTTCCATTTCTTGGGGTTGGCTGTTTAGTCCTAGCAGCTAAATGGTTGATACTCACTATGGAAAACATCCCTTAAAGAGCTGTCAGGACAGTTGCCCCCATTCTTCTCTCAGTGGGACTGGTAAATGTAGACTATCACCCAGGTAAGGATGGGGTACCACCCACAGAACTGCTGCAAGGGGCCAAGGTGTCTGATGAGGACAAATGGAAATCTGCCTGGAAATGACTCTGCCAGTCTCTAACCACAGTGACAAATGTCCAGTTTCGAGAGCAACCCCACCTTGGGAGGGGGAACAGAAGGGCCCTGTTCTGTGTCCCGGGGAGCGAACCGTACTGTGCAAACGTTAGTGGAGTGCCTACAGAGGCTCCTTTGATGAGAAACTGCTCCACGCAGGACACACTTGCCCCGGAGTGAGCAGGCTCCCCTAGGAGCCAAGGGAAGAGATTTTGTTCTTGCAAATGTTCTTCTGACGTGCAATCATTTCAGAGAGGGCAGTAGCCCGGTAGCCCTTTAAATATAGTCAGCAAAGGTGTAGAGCTGAAAGGGATTATGGAGGTTGTTTAGTTCACCCCATCAGCTTACAATAGAGGAAACTGAGCACAAAACAATTAAGTGACAAGCCCAGGGCCACAAGAGATTTAATGCTGCTCTGAGGACCCTCTATTCACTCTATCATGCTTCGAAGAAAGCAGTAAGCTCAGGATTTTACTGATTAAAAGAAATGAACAATGGATAAATTAAAAAAAAAAAAAAAAAAAAAAAGAAATGAACACATGGGAAACGGATGTGGCTCAAGAGGTTCGGCGTCCGTCTACCATATGGAGAGACCGGGGTTCGATCCCCGGTACCTCCCGGTAAAAAAAAAAAAAAAGAAATGAACACTACTTTGAAAGGTACGGATGCATACTGGACCCTTGCTAGTGCCCAGCAAACAGAAGGGCCACAGACTCGTGCATTGCCTCTAGTTCAGGAGCACTTAGGAGCCATATTGTTTTTTATACATCTGATAGAAAATTGCTATTTAGATCTCATCGTTGGTTCATTTCCATTCTTTCTTGTAGTAACCATCCAGTGAGCCAATTCACACCGCATCCTTGTCAACGTGAAGCACATCAAGGTCACACAGTTATCCAAAGGCTTGGCAATGGCCTGGTTAGATGCAACTTCTCAGAGCCTACAGCCAGAGTAGGAACTGGCGACATGGCAAGGAGAAGGGACCACCCAGCCCTCAGGCTGGGGACCTTGCCATATGTCTGAGACAGCTTCAGCTGCTAGGTACAGAGGAGTATTGCATGAGAGGAACCCACCTGTGCAGGCTAGTGCATGCAGAAGAGGCCCCTCTGCCCTGCATGTGGACACTGAAACTGCCGCCCCTGGACCGCCTGTGGCAGGAAGAGGTGGAGCCACTGCGGTGCAGGGAGCCAAAGGGGCCAACTGTGGGTCTGGTTGGTTCAGTTTCTTTGGGATAGGGCCTGCAGTCAACCCTGAAATCCTCCTCTGAATGTGGCATTAATCAGCTCATCTGGGAAAAAAAAAAAAAAAAAAAAAAAAAAAGGCTCCACTCCATTTGATTCTTCTGCCCTCAATTGGCTTAAATTGATATTTTTGTTTTCAGGATGTGCCAGGGATCGAGCCCAGGACCTTGTACACGTGAAGTGCACACCCAACCACTAAGCTACACCTGCTCCTTAAATTGATTTTTAAAATCATGTTTTGAACATAAGACTTTATCAAGAGCATTGAAAGAAAGGACTTTAACAATAAATTCCCTTTGTCTTAAGTCTACTTGTGTGGCAGTTGAAATAAATGTAAAATCCATCGTTTGTAAAAGCAATACATGCTCACTGTAGAAAATCTGGAAGATACAGAAAGGCATAAAAAGGAAAATAAGAACCATAATCCCATCACCCAAACACACTCTTGTGATGGAAGGACCTTGCCTGTCTTGTTTACTGCTGCATCCTCAGTCCTTGGAATAGTGCCCAGCACAGAGTATTTGCTCAATAAATAATTGTTGCATGAAGGAGTGTTACTATTTTGGTGTAATTATTTTCAGTCCTTTTTCCTTGCATATTTTACATGGTTGTAGTCAGCTTCTATTAATAACATAACATCTTTATTTTTCACTTAGTCATAAAAACTTGTTTTAAACTTTATTTTAAAAGCTGCTTAGTATGCCATATTTTCTGCCTACCGCATTTACTTATTTGCATATTATTAGATATTTTAGAGGGGAATATACATTTCAAAGGAACTTTGCAAATAAGACTTGACCTATGGACAAGTAGATATACTGGCTCCTCTGTGTTCAGTGGACCCTACAGAGCTACTGACATCACATTCTATCATTTACTGTCATATCCCACTGGAGTGTGCATAAAGAAGTAGGAAGAATGCCAGAGGGAAGTCTTAAAACTAGATTCAGGACATGACCTCGTCAGACTGCTGTAATTAAGAAATACTTTTTGAACATTATATTGTATGAAATAATTAATTCAAAGAATCAGTCATCATGCCAAGTTCTAGAAATACAGAGTCTCTAGAATTCAAATGAAATAGATTGCCTTTATATTATCCCTGCTCTCGCCTCTTTTTAAAATTCCCTGGGCCAGCCTGGTTAAAAAGAATTGTGTTCAAGTTACTATAGCACCATCTGCTGCTGAAAAGGAAACTAGTGCCCAGGAATACTCCCCGAGTTGTCTGACTTTAAACTTGCAGAAGAAACGAAAGAGCATTGGCATGTGGTTTCTTACAGAATCCCCTTGTGTTAGAACTTGATTCCGTTTTGTTTTGTTTTTTAAAGGTGTGAATGTACTTCTGGCTCCAGATGTATCCACAGTGCCTTAACTCCCCCGTCTCGTAGAAAGTTCTGTCAAAACTTGAAAGGAATGTACAAATGGGGAGAAAGCCATGTCAAAACAGGAAACCATAGAAAGGGGCCAAGGGCACTGTAGAAACTATGAGCATTTTTGCATGATCTAGTGCAGGTGAGATTGGATTGAGGGGAGGCCTCTTTAGCTGTCATCGGCCACATGGGGCAGAGAAGTCTTCCTGGAAAATGAGTGGGACAGATGCCAGCAGAGCTCGCAGTGCCCACCAGCTCACAGTGGCAGGAGCTGGAGGAGAGGGAGGCTCATTGTATATATATAGTGAGGGTCAAAAGTAGACCCAACCTCAGCTCTGCGACATGTGGCAGGTGCCGGAGTCCACTCACAGTTGGCCGTGACGGTAGTCAGGCGCCGCCAAGCCTGGCTCCTAAGAAGGGCAGTTCTGTCAGCTAGAAAAGGGTGGCAGTGCCCCCAGGCAGCCTCTGCTCTGGAACGCTGAGTCCCTGAAGGCATTTGAACCACCTGTTGTTTCCAGGGCAAATAACTGATACCCGAAGATTCTCTGCTCAGCCAACCAATCATTCAAGTGTGAGGACCAGAGAAAGACATTCTCAAGCCTGCGACTATCTGGAGAGCATCCGTCCACACTACTTTCCTGAAAGAAAACACACACACATACACTTACAGGCACAAGCTTGAGGATTATGGCAATGAGCAGTGAAAACAATATAATTTAAGAATGACGTCGAGGTCATTGTGGTTAATAATGAAATACGATACGAAGTACAATAGCAATATAAGAAATAAGTTCTGGGAAGAGAAGGTACTAAATGAGAAGTAAAATAATTAAGATCATCACCATCACTATCAACCTCTATCCCTAAATCCTGGAAGTTTTAAAAACAAAAACTAGAAGATAGGGTGAGGAGAAGGGAGAGAATAAAATCGCCTCAGACTCTCACCTTACGTGAGGAACAGTCATATATTTTGTTTCACTGTTGATCCTGGTAGGGAAATATGAGTCGAAGTGTGTTATTTAATATACTTAATATACTTCCTATTGACACAATACAATGGAAGAATTTCCAAGTTAATAGTGTGAAAAAGGAGGAAGGAAAATTTGACCAATATGGCAACTTAGAAAAAGATTAAAAGAACCATAAGCAAATTTAACTTAAGAAATCAGCACTGTAATAAAATAGCACTACTCTCAAGAATGCCTGGATGGTTCACTATTAGGAAATCTATTTTTGTAACATTCATTCAACGAATGTTTGTGAGTGCCCATTATGTGCCAGAACAATGCAACTTACTTGATCTTCCTCTCTAAAACATACCTCCCAGGTTACCCATTCACGCCCCTCCCTGGTCCTTTTCTTCATAGATCTTACCAGTCTCTGTAATTATCTTTTCACCTTTATGTCTGCTTGTTTATTGTTGGTTTTCCTTCACTAATGCCACTTCTCTGGGAGCAGGGATCTCATCTGTTTTGTTCACTGCTGTATCCCCAATGCCTAGCAAAGAACCAGGCCATAGCGGCTGACATAACAATTCAAAATTTACAGCTTGAATTCAACATTTATGCAATATTTATTCCTTCAGTTTTTAAAATTATATGCCTGGCTTCTGTCTGCCTGATTGTGGCACCTAAGACTGAGTGGAGGAATAGAGGAGGTATGAAAAACATGGGCAAAGGGAGACAAATTTTGCAACTCAGAAATCACCTTGTAAACCGCAAAGAGCCCTTTTTACTCCACAAAAGGACTCTTAAAGTTTGAATTTACATGAGAAGTGTTGGAAAGTTATTTTCCATACATCTTGTCTTCTGGTTGATTCCACTTTAAAAAGTTTAAAGCTTTTTTAATCATCCCACCCACCATATCCATGGGATATAAGCCCTCTCTCACTTGGAGTTGGAGTGGACATCACCATCCCAGTCGCCTCTGGATTGGGGGAAGAACTATGGACTAGAGTGGACTTGATGGTATTCTCTTGCTCACATATGGTGATTCTTGCAATGCAAGAAATTATAACAATGAGGTGGAGCCAGTGGCCACTTGACAGTTTTTTGGGTAGGGAGGGGATGAGCAGTTGAAATACAGGGGCTTCTTTGGGAGTTGGAGGTTGTCCTGAGTACTGTTGTGGCAATGGATGTAGGCCATTTTAAATCAGCACACACCACTCAGAACTGAGTGGGAGAGAGTGTGGTCTACAGTGTGAACTGTGGTCTATGGTTGGTGGCAAGGCTCCAGGAGGTGTAAGTTCATTGAGGTTGGTGGGCCACACTATGGGAGATGTTTGTGTTGGATGTGGTGGGAGGTGTGGGAGGTGGGCAACATGGGAATCCGAGTGGGTTCCGTATAATATTTTAGGTAATCTAAGCACCTCTTAAAATATATGTATATATATATATAAAAAATAACATTTTTGTAAGCAAATACACATATATGCATATATATTTATATATCATTTTACAAATGTTTGTATGTATTGTGAGAATTTTGATTTTTACCCATAATAAAAAAAAATAAATAAATAAAAAGTTTAAAGCTTTAACAATTTTAAAAGGTTAAAAAGGACTTGGCTAAAAGCCAGTGATTTGTCCAAAAATTTTAAAAATAAGTGAATGAACGAAGGTATGAATGAATAAGTGATATAATAATTTAGTGGGGAAGACAGACAATTCAACACGTTCTTTCATGGCCGGTGTCAAAATCCCAGCTTTCTAAGCATGTCCTTCTACTCTTACTTTCTGAATAAAAGATGTGGAAATTGCTTTGCAGGAGTATTCCACAACTTCCTCTGGAGAAAAGCCTGGGAAACTAGAAGCACAAAGTAATAACTTCCTGCTCCCCAAAGCCTGCCATCAAAGGACACGCAGCAATTCAACCAGTAAGTGCCTCACCAGAAGGCTTTCAGGAACGGAGTTTACCTGCTCCTCACTGTCAGGACGTCAGTGACGTGGGGAGACTCGGGGGAGGTTGGCTCTCCCCTGTCCACTGGACTAAGCCGCCACTGTCTGCGTGCCTCTCTGAGCGTGTTCTTCATTCCGCGCGCACCCCTGCCAGGCGAAGGGCCTCTGAGTTTGCATTTAGAGCTTCTCGGTGGTTTGGTCAACTCCTCCTCTAGAGGGATTCCAAGTGCCAAGGAGCTGGGCATGGAGGATGGGACACATGGGCTTTCCTCGGGCCCATCTTCTGGGGTGCTCTTTGATCTTGGGAATGTCCCTCTCTCCCCCTGGGCCTCTGGCACCTCATTTGTAATAGGACGTGGATTGAGCTGGAAGATCTCCCTAATTTTAGCTGCTCCAAATAGAATAGTGCTAATACAAAATCATGAAAACTTAAGAATCCCGAAAAGCATGAAGAAATTAAAAACCACACCAAATCCCAATATTAGAGACAATCTCCTAACATTTTCAATTATTTCCCTCCTTTACTTATAGAAAACTGACACGAACACAAACATATATATGCACATAAACTTTTCCTTATGTGCATTGGAAAATCTTGGAAACACCATTTTTAGTGGATGCATTTGAATTGAATGTATCATAATCTAGTCAATCCATGTCCTCTTGTTAGATATTTAAGTCATTCTGTTTCTCACCAACACAATCACCACTGCTGAGTTTGTATAAGAAATTTTGTTTGAGATTACCTTAGAGCAGGGGTTCTTTACAAGGGATCCGTGAGCTTGAACTGAAATTCAAAAAACATTATTCTTGTGGGGATGTGCTGGTGTGGGTGTGAGATATTTATTAAATAATACACAGGATAGTGTGGGCTTAGTAAGGGGTCCGTGGTTTCCACCTGGCTGGCACAGGGGTCCGTGGAACAAAAAATGGTTAAGAACCTCTGCCTTAGGTAAAGTAAGAGGCAGTGGGGTGGTACAGTGGTGAAGAGCTCACACTTGGGAGCCAAAGCCTTGGTTTGGATCCTCCTTCCAGCGCTAATAATCTGTGTGGTCTTGGACCTTAAAATTTCTTAAACTTTCTAAGCTGCACACTGTTTTGCTGTAGGATGCATCATCATTGAATTAATCAGCTCCTACTTTTGGACAGCTAGTTGCTTTTTTTTCATGAATTTTTACTTTTTATTCCCTTCAGCATGATTTCCTAGAAATGGAATTTGGGGTCCAAAGTTTGGTATTGTTTACGGCTTCCCATCAGTACTGTCAAATTTCACACGCTGACCCTTCTCCAGTAATGAATGTGCATGCTTATTTCTTCAGTCATAGAATTATTTTTGATAATTTTAAAAATTGTGTTTGCTATATAGAGTTTTCTATATTCCCCTTTCTCCCATCAATTCTCTGCTCTCTTCTGCTCCGCTTTACACCTAAGACTGGCCACTAAATTGTGAGGTTCAGCTCAGCCCAAAATGGCAATGTGGAGCCCGTGTACAAAAATTACTGCGAATTTCAAAATGGCAACAGCAGAGCATTAAACCAAGCACAGGGTCCCTCCAAGGCTGGGGCCCCGCGCGGCTGCCCAGGCCGGATGCCCACTCAGCTGGCCCGGCTTGCAGCGCCCAGGCTCCCCGACCCTCTGGGTCCTGGCTGAGCCGAGCCTAGGGGAGCATCAACAGGAGCCTGGAGGGAGGCGCCGGGGCGATTCTCCCCGCTCCCCTGCCTTGGGCCTGCCTGCCCTGGTTTCAGCTCTCCTGGGCTCTGGGAAAGCCCCCTCCGCCCTTGTCGCCTCAGACCTGGGTGGTAACAGCTCCCAGCGCTGGCTGGTGCCCAGGGGCCTCCACAGCCCTGGTTCTCTTCCTTAGCTCTCCCGCCTCTCCTGACCGGCTCTTCCTTCAGGTCATCGCAAATCCCAGCTGGATGCACCTTCTGTTTCTTGCCAAAATCTTGACTCATACAATCGGTGGACAACAGTACTTTTCCGTACTGGTGGTGAGAAACATGTCTTTCTTTTCCTCTTCCCCCCGCCCCGCCCCACTCCCTCCCTCTCTCTCTTTCTTTCCTGAATTTACATATTCTTCTATTGGGATGATCAGTTTTCTCATTAATTGATGGAAACAAAAAAACAAAACTCTTGGTTAAATTAGTATTCGACTCATGTTTGTTGAAAATGTTCTCCATCACTTTGTTGCTTTTCTTTTAATTTATTTTAAGTGCTTAGTTTTACACAAAGATGTTTTAATCTGGATATAATATTTATTGCTCTTTTCCTTTTAAATTTTGAAGTTTCTTCTATTAAATATATGGCTATAACTTCTTCTAGTTTGTAAATGGTTTGCCTCTTTCCCCCCGCCCCCAAAGTTACTATATCTGTAATTTAATTTTGGTGTTTGATATGAGGTAGTCACCTTTTACCTACTAACTGGCTAGCTACGTGATTTTGTATTTTGAGAGCACAAATGCTTTCTCCTTTCTTCCCCCTCCTGGTTTAGGTGTAAATCCCTACTGCACAGGGGAAATCCATTTTCCAATGACCAAGAACGCGGCCGCGTCCACAGACAGGCAGCCCTATTCTCTCTGCAGTAACAGGAAGTCCCTCTCTCAACAACTGGACTGCCCAGCAGGAAAGGCTGTGGTAAGAATGAAGGGAGGGGAACCCGGGAAGAGGGAGAGGAGGAGGGGCCGCACACTACCAGAGAAAGGGGCCCACCCGGCCGGGGTGGCCGCCTCTAGGCTGAGAACCGCATTGGCAATGGTCATTTGTAGGCGCCCCGTTGTGCCAGGCACTTGTAACTGCTGCCACTTCTACGCTAAGAAGAGCTGACCTATAGAGAGCGCTCTCCACGCAGGCCCTGTCTAAGGCTTTATGGGGCTCCCTCTACGTACTTTGCACAGTAACCCTAAGAAAACGAGAACTGGGGCTTGGGAAGGTGAAGGAATTTATGCAGGTTCACCTTGCTTATAAGAGACAGAGCTGGGACTTGAAGCCAGGTCTCTATGAGTCTCCTGTATACAGTGACTCAGTTGATGATTATCTCTAATGCTTAAAGCAAGCTTAGAAAGCAATGTAATGTCAGCCCCATCTTACAGCGAGGAAGCCGAGACTCGGCAAGGTGAGTAGCTGCCTGAGTTCATATGCCTTAAAACTTAGGTGGCCAGCATTTGAACCACGTCCTGTGGGATGCTGCAGCCCATGCTGCCCAAGCTGCCCACGCATAGGCTTGCAGACTGGGGCCCACGCATAGGCTTGCAGACTGGGAGCCCACGCGCAGGCTTGCAGACTGGGGCCCACGCTCAGGCTTGCAGACTGGGAGCCCACGCTCAGGCTTGCAGCCTGGGACCCCACGCGCAGGCTTGCAGACTGGGGCCCACGCTCAGGTTTGCAGACTGGGACCCCACGCGCAGGCTTGCAGACTGGGAGCCCACGCTCAGGCTTGCAGACTGGGAGCCCACGCTCAGGCTTGCAGCCTGGGAGCCCATGCGCAGGCTTGCAGACTGGGGCCCATGCACAGGCTTGCAGACTGGTACCCATGCGCAGGCTTGCAGACTGGGGCCCATGCGGAGACTTGCAGACTGGGGCCCACGCGCAGGCTTGCAGACTGGTGCCCATGCGCAGGCTTGCAGACTGGGGCCCATGCGGAGACTTGCAGACTGGGGCCCACGCGCAGGCTTGCAGACTGGTACCCATGCATAGGCTTGCAGACTGGTGCCCATGCAGAGACTTGCAGACTGGGGCCCATGCACAGGCTTGCAGACTGGGGCCCATGCGGAGACTTGCAGACTGAGAGCTAAGCAGATATAAAGCACAGCGTCCTTGCACAGAGCACCCTGGCCTGCTTTGCTACCCGCTCATCTTATCCTAAGCTCCAGCCAGTGCTGCCTGAACTTCCCACTCAGTGGTCATGCAAGACCCTCCACCTGTAATATTTCTAGCTCTAGAAACCCAATCTTATCTTCACTCCCTCTTCCCTGGAAGCTCTCCCAATCCCTCCAATTGCATGCACCTAGCATTTTTCTGAAGGTCCATCATGAGACATCTGTGCATCTCTTTTGGGGTTCACCAAACGTGTCTTGCTTTTGTCGTATTATCTCCCCAGCAGACCGTGAGCTCTACAAAGGCAGGCTCCATAGTCAAGTAATGTTTGATTCTCCCTGCATGGTACACAGTAGGTTCTCCATAAATTTCACTTCCTTCACTTGAGCCACTGTGTTTTCCATTTGCAAACTGGGAGATGGCTTCTCGGGTGACTCACTGAACTGAGAATGCTCCTGCTCTCTGGTTTTCTGGGTGCCTGGGTCCATATGGGAGCAGCCTAGGACCCCTCTCACATCTGCAGCCAGCTCCAGGTTGTAAAGGACTGGGTGCAGGTGGACTTCCTGAGAGAGGCTGCTGGCCTCCTGTCCTTGCTGCCTCTTGTATTAGGAGTCCCAGTCCCTGGGGAAAGGAGACCCCCAGACCAGCAAGGATGAGTTATGGATCCTTTGGTAGTGGCTGCCTGGAGGGCTGTGTCAGAAAGGACTGAGGGGCCACATCCAACCAGGAAAGAGCTGTTGATTAGCAGTATTCGCCATGGGGAGCAGTGTGGGAGGCATATTTACTACCTCTCCTTCCTTGCCCCTCAAAGTTTAGGGAGCACTTAGATGCCCATGAATGGTTTCATTTTGTCCTCAGAACAGCCATTTCCTGGGAGACAGCCAGGGTTGTTCATAGAAGGGTTGTTTCTGGAAGGAAGGCAGGGAGGGCGGGATCCACAGAGGACAGACAACCTTGGGAGTGCCTTGGGTCTGTGGGATCCAGGGTACTTCCTGGGTGCCTTTGAGATCTGCAGCTTCCACATACAGAGGGAGTAAGAGGGAGGGTGCACCAGGGAAAAGGAGGAGGCATGGGCAAGCTTAGCTAGTAACAAAAGCAACTGTGCATTCATTCCATGTTCAGTACCTGCCAGGCATTGGGCTATATGTTTTGTGTGTATTCATTTATGTAATTATGACGACAGGTAAGTACTGTTATTATCCGCATTTCACAGATGGGGAAACCAAGTCTTAGAGAAACTAAATGACCTTTGAGGCCACATAATTAGTAGGTAGCATGACAGCAAGATATGAATGCAGGCAGCACCCGAGCCCATGCTCTGCCTCACTGTGCCCTCCCGCCTCCCTGCCCAGGAGTCATGCAGACAGCACGGGCCCCGCAGTCTGCAGCCCGGGCTCCTGGTTCCACCTTGCAGCATCTCAGATCTCAGCAAGGAGGGGCCACCCGGCTACCTCGACACAAGGACACAAGGACGGGAGTTGTCTGCATTTGCAGGAATGCAGAAGGGCAAGCCCTCGGCACAGATGGCTCTTTTCAAGCCATACAATGTTTAAAGCAGGAAACAGAGTCCATAATAATAAGGAAAACTTATAAGGCACTTCCCATGTGCCTTAGCAAGACACTGTTCTGTGCTAATAAATGTAGCCTTCAAAACAACACGATGATGGAGGTGCTACCAGTACCATGGTTTTAGAGATGAGGACATTGAGGCACAGAGGTCACTTCGGGGCTCCAGAGTCTCAGCTCTGCCCACCACTCTATATTGTCCTTCACCAGGCAGCCTCCTGGGCACAGTATGAGCCTCTACTATTTGGATCACTTTGCTTCTGCCATGCAAGTGGTGACTCGCCTGCTGGGCCTCCCTGTGATCTGGGCTCTGAATTTTTAAGACTTTGGACTCCTGCCCCATGTCTGGTCCAAGAGCTCTCAGAAAATGTACCCTGAATTGAACACAGTCTGTAGAGAGCCCCCTCCCCCAGCATTGCCCCCAGGCTCTGCTGGAGACCTCGGTCATAGGGAATCGTGGTCCTGGAGGGCAGCATGGTCTGTGATGTCACCCTGGACCTACTACCTTGACAAGCCCAAGTGAACCTCGGGCAGCTGGTCTGCAGGGAGACCGTGACACTCAGCAGAGCTGCTCCTGGGGCCACTTAAGAACGTCCCTCCTACCAGGCCTCCTCCCATGCCCCCTTAACCACGGTCCAGTTATTATGCCATACGCCCTTTAGGATCTTCTCCTGGCTGGGCCTTCCCACTTCCCAGTGAGGGGAAAGATGCCCTCCTGTGCAGCTCACCCTCTGCCCACTCTGCTTCCTCACTGCAGGGCCTGTCAAGACCGACGCGGTCGCTGAGCACAGCTCAGCTGGTGCAGCCCTCTGGGGGCTTGCAGGCTTCGGTCATCTCCAACATCGTGCTGATGAAGGGCCAGGCCAAGGTAAGCCAGGACCATTGCCAACAGAAAATGCTGGCACATTGCCGGCTCCTGAGGAGCTGCTGCATCAAAGGAGGTTGAGGATAGAGAATGGTGATGCCGGCCGAAAACATGGGCACTAGGATGCATTAATAGAGGCCCAGGGAGGGAGAGCTAGGATTGCTTGGACTGTGCCGATGACAGCAGAGCAACTAGGGTGTCAGAAGGCAGCAAAGACAAAAGGGGTCTCTTAAAACTTGGAACCAGCTGAGTTTCAAGCATTTTTCTAAGTAGGCAAAGTAATCATTTCCCCTCTTTACCACCTGTCTTAGTTTTCCAGGATGGCTGGAACAAAGTAGCATGAACTAGTTGGCTTAAACAACAGAAATTTTGGTCTCATAATTCTGGAGACCAGCTGTTTGAAATCCAGGTGTTGGCAAGGCCATGCGTCTTCTTAAAGGGGATGGTCGTCCTGCCTCTCCCCTGGCCTCTGGTGAGTGTCCGGCATTCCTTGGCTTGTGGCAGCATCACTCGATCTCTGCCTCTGCCACGTGGCCGTCTCTCTCTCTTTATGTCTCTGTCCAAATTTCCTCTCCTTATAAGGACACCAGGAATAGTGGATGACGACCCACCCCAGTCCATTTGGCCTCGTCTTCACTGGCAACATCTCCACAGATCCTATTTACAAATATGTTCACATTCACAGGCCTTGAGTGTGTCTTTATGGGGGATGTAGTTCAATCCATCACACTTCCAAGGCTTGTTCCGTAATTCACTCAGAGCATATTTCCCAGGAGTTAGTTTGCCCTGACGAATAAAGCCACATCATTTAAAGAGATTTCTGGATCCTAAGTTTACGTCCACCAGTCAGGTGTTAGCACAATAGAAGCCTGGACCCACATATAATTTTTCAGAATATATGCTACCTGCTGCACGTGGATGATTGAAGGTTCTCTAACGCCTTTGCTGTCAGTTGGAGCCGCCCAAAGATTAGCTTTTCCGACATGATAAAGAGGCCTGCTGATGTCTGCCCCATATTTCATAAATATCAAGTAGTGGGGGAAGTAGTGGCGGAAAAAAGTGGTGGTAGTGGCGGAAGAACCCCAAATGTTTCTTCCCATTGCCTCCAAAGCATGCCACCCTGTGTGCAGAGCTTTCACACACACAAAGAGAACTTCCGGAACAGGCACAGGCAGTTGCCGCAGGGTTTTCAGAACCGGTGCTTCAGCGATGACAGTGCTGGCTCATTCAGTCCACCTAGTTTTGGCGTGTGTGGAGTGAGGGGGAGGTCTGATTGTTGCTTTGTTCTTTCCAGTGGAGGGGCCCATCCCACCCCTGGGTTCCTCTCTCTTTTTCTGTCCCGGTTCGCCCTCTCTCCTGGGAGCGCAGCAGGGAGATAAAAGAGAAGACAGAAGTGAGAACTGGGATTGCTGCTGCTCTAAGCACAAGGGAGTGCCCACCTCCTATGCCCACTTTCTGCTTAGTAAATCACAATGCCCTTTTCTCCCTGGATTTAGGTAAAAGTACTTTAAAACTTTGACTTTTAAATTTTTAAAAATGCTCAAAAGAAGGCAAAATGGAAAAGGCCACCAAAACTCATGCAAAGAAGATCAAAAAGGACTTTAAATGATCTTGGTGCGTATAAAGTACACATTTGTTAAGTAGCCTTCACGGGCACGCGTGTGTCACTGGGCAGACTGAGCTGGCCTAGGAGGGACCTGGGACATTCGGCCTGAGCAGCCTGTACAGAGCGGGGCCATGAGTTCAGGAACAAGGCGGGTGTCCCTCCGTCAGAGGGATCCAACCTCCACACCAGGCCCTGTCCTTACCAGGGACAGCGAGCAGTTGGGGCCAGGCTGCCAGGCGGCTGCGTTCCAGAGGAGGGGGCAGAGCTGGAAGGGTCAGCCACCCAGCCACCAAGCCAGCTCCCCCAAGCACGCCTTGACCAGGGCACCTCCTGGCATCTTCACGGCAGCCCTAGCATGAGCCCCCTTTCATGGCTGAGGGACCTGAGGTCCTGGGAGGTTCCCTGCTTGCCCAAGGTCCCCTGGCTAGTGAGCGGCTGGACCAGAACGTCCACGCAAGACTGTGGGACCCTGGGCTTGTCCAGGCGGCAGGGTTCGCGTCCAGAGCAGCCACCTCAGGCAGGAGGCGCTGGGGGCCGCTGCCACCCTCACCAGAAGCGCACAACCAGGGCTCCCGGCACAGGGCTGACGGGCGGAAATAGGGCGCCCCCGAGCGGAGGGGCCCTGCAACGGCCGCGCCCTTCGGGCTGCCCGGGAGGCGGGCGACGGCGGCCAGGTGGCGCTCCTGCGGGGCGCCCCCCTCGGGCCGCGAGCGTGCTCGGTTCAGAAAGGGGTCCGTGGGGACCCGGAGAACCACGGCGCTCCTTAGGCAGCAGCCAATCCAGCAGGCCCCGCCGGCCCAGGCTCCGGGCTCGCCCCGCTGCGCGGGGTGCAGGGGAGCCGCGCGCCCCGCCTTCCCTCCCCGCTGCAGTCCTCGCCGCGGCGGCCTGGCCTCCCTGCCGCCCCCTGGCCGCCCCCACGGCCAGTCGGTCCGCTGAGCCCCCGAGCTCGTCCTCCGGAGCCAGCTGCCCACGGTGTGAACCCCCAGGGCCTTGTCTGCTCACCGGAGCGACCTAGGGAGAGGGAGAGGAACGGGTGCTGGAGGGAGCGCCGGGGTCGGAGTGCGCCCCTGAGAGGACAAGGGGCGTTTCTTCCCTCCTGAGCTGCTACTCTTTGTTTCTGCTGTTGATGTTGCTTTGTGTTTTATTTACTTTTCAAACACGAGCCTGTGCGTTAGGTGGTGGCATCATCATTTTACGGGGGAGTCGGGGTGGGTGGGTAGTGAGACTTGCAGCTAGGAAGGGATCTGCCCAGAATGGCCAGCTGGAGGGGAGAGCCAGGGCCTTGGGCTCCCTCCCGTGTCCCTGCCTCTACATCTCCGGCTCTGTGTGGGAACACCAAACCCATGAGAAGCCTCTGGACGCTCAGAAGTCTGCGCTTGGAATTTCTGCTTTTCACCTTCCTTTGTTAAGCCCTGAGACTGAAGGGACTAAAGATACCGTCTCTCCTCTCTGATTCCCTTGGTCAGAGCCGGAGGCCAGCACTCAGGAAATAGGCCAATGAATGGCAACAAACACCCTAGACTTGCCCCTCTTCTCTTTCTTTACCAGGGCCTGGGCTTCAGCATTGTTGGGGGAAAGGACAGCATTTACGGCCCCATTGGAATTTACGTCAAAACCATCTTTGCAGAAGGAGCAGCGGCAGCCGATGGAAGGCTGCAGGAAGGTAAATTTCCCCTCCCTTACCAGACGATGTTTGAGGAATCAAAAGCAGAATTGCTGGGCCGTAGAAGATATTAGGAGTATAAAGTGTGCCTTGAGTCTTCAGAAAATGGCTAGCATGGGCTCTGGGATCTGCAGGTGCCATCACGATGCGCACAGTGGCTTGGTGTGTTGCCCGCTCAGCCCCCGACCCCATGACAGCTGTCTAGCTGGGCCCTGGGGCCTGAAGACTGACACACCTGCTTTAGCCCCTTCCCTCGCCCCTCCCATTCCCACTGCTCTCTTCTTTGTTTTCAAGGTCTTTTCTGGGATCCACTGAAATCCTCTTTCCTCATTCTCTCCGACCTCCGAAATGCACAATCCCAGTGCCTATAAGAGATGAATTGGGCAAGCATTCTCTGAGAGCCTCTTGAGGTCTAGCTCTAGGAATCTAGGGAGGAATAAAGCATGATTCCTTCTTTAGAAGAGCTTGTGGTCTACCCGGCTGGGTGCCTACCCCCTCTGCCACCGTTCCCCCCTCAACTACCTCCTCTTGGCTCTTTCATCCTTTTACCAGGTAGGAAGCTCCCGGCCATCCTGGGAATGAGGGGTGTGGGGTGCAGAGCTGCCTCTTGAGTGCCCTTTCCTGTCTTCTTGCCCTGGGGAAGGGAGGGGAAGTCAAGGTTTCCTTCCCTCACCTCCAACTCCATCCAGAAGTCATGTTTGGATAATTGGGCAACAGGCTTGGCCGGTGGCAATCTAGGATTCAATTCAGGAGGCAGCCACTACATGTCAGGAATGGTTTACATGTTGGACCTTTGAAGAGGAGTGATTGTTCCCACTCTTTGCTGTCAGCCAAGCTGGGGGCCTAACTACCTTTAGTGACCTAACTTGCCTAGGGCAGTGGTCAGCAAATTATGTCTCATGGCCCAGATCTGTTCCATGGTGTTTTGGTGTGGTTCACAAACTAGGAATGGTCAGTACATTTCTAAATGGTTGGAAAAAAAATCAGAAGAATGATATTTTATGATATGTGAAAATGAAATAAAATTCAAATTTCAGTGTCCATAAAAATGCTTTATTGGAAGACAGCTGTGCTCATTCATTTACCTATTGTACATACGGTCTGCGAAGTCTAAAATACTTACTATCTGGCCCTTCACAGAAAAAGTGAGCCAACCCCAATACTACCCAGTATTACACATATGGGTTTGATTGTGTTAGGCAGTGGGGAGTCTGTTGAAGGTTTCTGGAATGTGGGAGGGACTAGCTATGGCTAGGAACTGTAGATGGTTCAGGAACAGAGTGTAGGATGAAGTGGGCTGACGTAAAACCAGAAGCAAGAAGACTAGTTGAGAGGCTCTTGGAAGAAGCAGGTACCAGCTCTTAAGAGACAGTCCTGAGAAGGTAACCCTGGGAGGACAAAGGGGCAGATGGGAAAAGTGTCAGAACTTGGACCTGACTGGAGCAGCAAATGAGAAGACTTGAAGTCTTCCAGCCTCAGTCTAACTGGGGAGAGATGATTTTACAGTGGAAAAAAGGCCGAGGGGGAGGAGGAAAAGGAGTTAAGACTTAAACAGTAGAGTAGAGTTGAGGTACCTGGGTGGCCGCTAGGTGGGGATGTCCAGCAGGCTAAAGAAAATTCGGATCATAGCTCAAGAAGGTGGTTAGGGTTGAATATAGATTTGGGGGTTGTCGACATTTGGAAAATAGCCGATATTGATGAAGGAGACAAGATAGAGGGGATTGGGAACATCGAGGCATGGTTCTAGGGGAATAGCTAAATCAAGAGGCAGGCAGAGAAGAGGCTGCAGTGAAAGAAAGGAAGAAAAGTGGCGTCAGAATCCAGAGAGGGAGCCATAGTTTTTTTTAATTGTCTTTTGTACCCTTCTGTATTTGAGCAAAGTGTGGGGGAGGGGTTGATATGGAAAGAAAAGAGAATATTGTGTTTTGTTTTGTTTTCTGAGTGCAAGGCTGCCCAAGCTGGCTTTGTTATTGGGTGGTGGGGGTAGGTATTCATTCCTCTCAATTAATTTCATTCATAAAAATAGAGCATTTCGATGAGCCAAAAACATCCAGCTACTATAAAACCCTGGTTCTAGACTCAAAATATTGACCAAATCACCTGTGTAATTTCTTTCAAAAGTAAAGTTTTTAGAATCTGCCCTGGAGTTCATGGGCAGATTGCAACAAATGTTTGGAGTACAGATCAAGGCTAATAATGTTGTTTTTTCTTTTAAATTCTACTTCCAGAAAGTTATTGTGTAAGATTTAGTTGGTAAAATCTAGATTAACCAACTTGCAGTGAATAGGGCTTGGCTCTATGGCCTGTTGGGATGGATATTCTAAAGACAATAACCTGAAGAGTTCAGCCTCTTTTAGGTAATTAGGAGTGGACTTATCTGAAGTGTGCTCTTGGTATATCCCCCCTTCAGCACACAGTTAATTATTTTTAATGTGTCTGTTTTCACTCCTAGACTTCGACTCTCTCAAGGACAAGGAATAGGTCATTTCATTTTTACACCTTGGTTTCAGCAACCTAACAGATAGAGCTGATTTGAACCCTTTCCCAACCCCCTCCACCCTCTGTTTCCAACACATACACATGTTGGATAAGATAGTACATCTGAAATCAAAAGAAGGAAATGGAAATGCCCATGGTGCTGGAAAAGAAAGAAATGCCCTTAAATCTACTGTAGGAAACTCGAATGATGATGTAGTGGCCTCGTGAGTTGCTGGCCTGCTTCTGGGCTGTGGAGCCCAGGTGCTAGGATTTGAATGTCCATGTAGGGACAGGGGACATGGCCTCAGGTCATTCTGAGGCTCTGAGATCCCTTCATGAAGGCTTAATCCTGAGAGAAGTGCCCTCACTAAAGACCAGCAGGCCCAAGGGGAGCAACATGGAAGCTGGAATTTGCCCATGGCCCTGGGGTGGGAAGAAACTTCTCTCACAAGAAAATGAAGACCCAATTTTGTATCATGTAGAGATGTGGAGGCCATATTGACAGTCCCTGTAGAATACAGGACTCCTCAAGCTGAGAAGTTAATGTTAAAATTAGTCCTGAACCAGTAAATCCCTTGGGGTACCTAGTGGGACTAAAGGAAAAACTGGCAGTAACCTGGGGTGTGTGGGACTCCCACAGAAGAGCAAACTCCCCCTGAAAAATGAGCTTACAATAAAATTACATACTATATCAGGAAATGTCCACTATTAAGGAGGGTTGGCAGAAGTAACAGAGAGAAATATTAGCCTTCAAAAACTCAAGATAACAGAACTATAAGATAACAGAACTAAAAGAGACTATAGATAGTATGTTAAAAATGATCCCTAAAAAGATAAAAGAAGGAAAATAAGCTGTATGGAAATAACAGAACATAATGAAAATAATAGTTGATGTGAAAAAAATAACTTTTAGAAATTAAAAGAAAGCATGGTCATAGAAATAAAAAAAAAACAAAAAAACACCTCAATGGATGGGTTCAACATCATATTAGATACAGCTGGGAAGAGAATTAGTGAAAGGAAATTATCCAGCATGCCATACAAGTAATAGAAACGAAAAAGGCACAAACATAAAAGAAATACAGAGAATAGATTGAGAAGACCTAAAATACATCTTATAAGAATTCAGGAAAGAAACAACAGACTGAATAGGGGAGAGGCAGTATGCAAAGAGATAGGGACTAAGGATTTTCTAGAATTGATCTAAAGCATGAAACTTTAGCTTCAGGAAGCACAAAGAGATTCCTTCCACCCTAGCACATCATAGTGAAAACTGCAGAATATCAGAGGCAAAGAAAAACAAAACTTGAAAGCAAGAAGAGAAAAAGGATGGATTATCTACAATGGCACCAGAAGGCACCATGAAAACAATGTTCAGCAGTGTTGAACACAAAGGGCTCCTATACCTGTATATTGAATGCACTGAATGAAAGGGAGAAAGTGATTTTCCATTCACATAAAAATAGATTTCTAGATTCAAAAAAATTATTCTCATAGCATTGTGAAAAAAAAGACATAGACTCAAATGATCCAAATGCTAACTCTTTTCACCATGTGACTTTGGGCCTCTCTGAGCTCAAGATCCTCTTCTGTAAAATGGGGCATACCTTGCATTCTGGAAACATTGCATCCATACTTGTTGAGCACCTTTTAGGCCCCACACAGAATTGGCCCTGGGGTATATCATCTAATAACACAAAGTTCCTGTCCCCAGGGGCTGCCAGCCTGGTGGGGAGAGACTTTGGCAGGTCACTGAGGATGACAAGTGTTGTGACGGTGTTAATGTCGTGAGAGTACAGAGGAGATGAAGACAGCAGGGACTAAAAGATTAAGGAGGGGTGGGTGAAGAAGGTAGAGAAGAACATTTTAGATGAGAGAATGGCAGGGAGCAGGCATTTGACTGCAGAGACCATTGTGGAAAATGCAGGTTGTGTTGCATCAGGAAATGACCTAGTGGAGCAAATGGTGTGAGGGTCAGGGAGGCAGCAGGGGGAGAAGGAGGAGGAAAGAGGTGGCAGATGAGGCCAGACCTGGCTGCCTGGCTGCGAATTCGGGATCTCATCCTGGAAGATCAGAGGCGCCGGAGAAGGCCCATTGTTGCTGCCCTGCTTGCCTCCCAGGGGTGAGGACGGAATGAGAAGATGTTCCTCATAGCACTTTGTGCACTGATAAAACCCTGGGCAGGCGGGGAGCCTAGGGTTCAAGGTAAGGATAATCTCCCTTGACTGGGCAAACTCTTCCTAACTGCAGTTTCTCCTTCTCTCAACAGGTGATGAAATTCTGGAACTCAACGGCGAGTCGATGGCTGGACTAACACATCAGGAGGCTCTGCAGAAATTCAAGGTGACTATTTCTTATCAACATATGGCCAAACGCTGGGGCCTTCAGACAAATGAACCAGACTCCCAGAATCACACCCCCCATCCAGTGCCACAGATTCCAGATTTACCTTGGGCACTTAGTTGATCCTGATCTTGGCACAGCGTTAAAAAAAGACCTTACTAGGAAAATAGTTCTGTAATCTTAACTGCTTGCAGAGGGATGTTTAAACCACTTGAGATCTCCAAAACCGTTTTAAAACACTTCACACGTTCATGTCGATATGCTCCTAACAAATCTGTCTTAAGTTTTTAAGACAGTTACTAAATGACATATTTGAGTCTGCCTCGAGTTAGTTCAATTCAAGAATCTTTCTCTTCTCTCTCTAACCTCTCTCTGGTGTGTGTGTATATACATTAGTATATGACATTTATGTGACTGGTGTGTCTGCTATACATAGGGCTGCATTTCCTTAAACGGCATTTTCCTACCGCTCTCCACGGAGACCAGCCTTCTTCATCTCCCCTTGACCTGCTGCTGAATTTTGTAGCACCGTCCCTTTCCCTTTCAGCAAGCCAAAAAAGGGCTCCTCACCCTCACCGTGAGAACACGCCTGATGGCCCCCCACTCCCCGTCCAGCCACCTGTCCCCCCCACTGTGCCGCTCCCTGAGCTCCAGCACTTGTGCCACCAAGGACAGTGGCTCCTTCGCTTTGGACAGCCCGGCGGCTCCTGTCGGCGCAGACAAGCCCAATTACAGGATCATGGTGGAGGTGTCACTCCAGAAAGGTAGGCGTGCTGGCCTGCTGCCCCTGTGCTCCTCCACCCTCCTGCCTGGATCTTCCACCTGAGTTTCCGAGACGCTCCTCATTTGGAATCAGCTCAGGGCCAGGGCAGGGCAGGTTTGATGGCTACTGCATGGCTAGGCTTGGCTGCAAGCTCTAGTCCTCTGTTTCTCCAAGCCCAGGCCAAACCACCCAAATCCTGCCCGTGTGTTCTGGGGCAGTGGTTAAAATAAAACCAAGCAAAAAAGAATCATGCACAAAACTACACACATACACACCCACACACACAGTGGACCGGATCGCAGCTCTGCAGCTAATACACTAAGAGAGCATCTAGGGCAGGTTCCTCCCCCCCTCTGGCTTCTGTGGAACGAGAAGGGAAACAAAAGTGTCCTGGGCTCTGTACGGCAGGCTGGACTGCCGGCTCCAGGGCTGGGGAGGTTCTCCCTGTGCAATTGCGACTGAGCCCGGAGGAGGACGCGGAGGCAGCTGGCGCAGAGCTGTGCTCCCTCAGAGGGACCGTGAGGTGGGAACGCAGGTGGGGCCCTCCGGGAGCGGATGGAAGGCCAGTGGGGCGGGAGCAGGGCAAGCAGGGTGACAGGTGGCCAGGTCCTTTGGGACTCGGCAGTTAGATTTTTTTGAATTACAACTAGAAGTCCTTTCAGGATTTCTAAGCAGCGGAGTGACACGATCCAGCTCACGCTTGGAAAACTGTCTCTCAGGTTTCTCTGGAGAATGGATGTAGTGAGGTGAAAGCGGAAACTTGGAAAGCAGTTGCAGAGATGGCAGCAGTGGAGGTGGGGAGGAGTGCACGGCTCTGGGGTGACTTTTAGAAGCAGGGTGTCACCTTAGGCATGCCTTGGCTCCCCTGCTGTTCCACAGCTCCCCGAGGGCGTCTCGGGGCGCCTCACAGGTCTGTGCTGGCTTGGGGCCAATGGGCACAGTCAGGGCTCCCGGGGTGAGTTTCCTGGGGAGCACGGAGTGTGGGAAAGCACAGCTTTCTTCCCTTCTCTGCCGGGCTCCCTGGCAGGATGGACGGAGCCCTGGTCTTGGATGAGAAACACACCAGAGAGGACGTTTGCTGTCCTTTTCTATATAATGAAACTGCCTACACTGTATTCTTAGATTTTATTCAAGTTTTAGGGGTGAGGCCCAGGAATCCACATGTCCAGCAACGCAGTGCCGGGCCACTGGGGTGCCCAGTGAGTCGGGAGCCCTGAGCTCGGTGAAGGTCATGCCACAGCCCAAGCTCCTCCTCTATACTAAGAGTGCCTCCCTCGTGGGACTGTGCCCGGGACCAGCATCAGAAGGTGAAACTGTGTGGGAGAGAGCTTTGTAAGCCACGGAGTGCTAGAGGAAACCCGTAAAGCAGAGCTTTCTCCTTCGCAGCCGCAGGTTGCTCCTCGTTTTCCAGAACTTTCACTGTTGGCGAGCCCCAGGCCCTCCTCTCCCAGCCCCGTGGCCCTCACACCACAGACTTGCTGCTCCCTTCAAGCTTTTAACTTCTGCCTTGTCCTTTCCCCTGGGTTCCAGACTTACCTGTCCTACTGCCCACTGCACACGTCCACTCAGACGTCTCATTGGCTTCTTGAGTGTACGTGGGCAAGGGAACCCTTGGCCCCACCCCCATAATCCTGCTCCCCCACGAGGCTTCCTCGTTTTGGTAAACTGCTCATCATTTACCTCATCACTGAAGCCAAAAAATCTGAGTTATTTTGATTTAAAAAACATTTCCCCCCACATTTAATCCATCAGCAAATCTATCTTCAAAACAGATTCCGTGAATGTTCATTTCTCTCTGTCATCGCTAGTGGTGAAGTCCAAGCCACCATCGTCTTGCTCACCAGTTGCCTCTTAACCGGCCTCCTTGTTTCCACTCTTGGTGTCCTCTGCTTCTTTCTCCTCAGAGCAGCCAGAGTCGTGTTTTTAGAAAATTTACTTAGATCACGTCACTTCCTCATGCAGAGCTCCTCTCCGTTGAAGGTTCTGCAACTACAGTAGAAGACTTCAAGTCAGCACTTTCAATAATGGATAGAACATCTAGGCAGACGATCTGGAAGGAAATAGAGGACCTGAATGAGGCCATAAACCAAACAGACCTAGGAAGCAGTTACTGAACACTTCAACCAGCTACAGTAGAGTCCGTACTATTTTTAAGTGATGTGGGTCGTTCTCTAGGACAGATCACAAAACAAATCTCAGTAAGTTTTTAAAAATTGAAATCACACGACGTGTCTTCTCCAGCCACAAAGGAAAAGCAAACAAACAAAAAAGCCCCCCTGGCATCCCTTCTCAGTGTAGAAGATCTTCCTTTGACTGAGACGCCCTTTTGACCAAGGCCCACTTAATTGGCTCTCGCCTCCCTCTCTCTCTCCCTCTCCGGCTTCCTCCCACACGGCTCTCCCTGCAACCTCTGTGTTCAGCTGCACTGGCCTCCGCCTGGTCCCACGACACGGCACGCTTTCTCTTGTCCTTGGGTCTCCATGCTAAGTGCTTCCTCTTCTGGGAATGCTCGGCGGCCATCTCCATGGCCCTGGCTCTTTCTTGACCTTTCTTGACCTTTCCTGACCTCCACTGAGGCCTGCGATGGCCATCCCCTCACTTTCTAGCACATTCTCTGCTAATTATCTGCATAATGCTTATCACTCTGTGATATTTTCCTCCCTCCCTGCCTTCTTCTCTTCCTTTCTTCCTTCTTTCCCCCCTCCTTTCTTACTTCCCCCTGATCTTCCCTTCTTGACTTTAATAACCTGAGAGCAGAGACCTTGTCTGCCTCGGGCTCACGGCTGAGCCTGGGGCAGTGCCTTGGGCACAGTGGACCCTCCATAAATTGGGAGGCCCAGATGCTGTCCTGAGTAAAGGACACCTGTCTGCCCTTGGACGCGGTTTGCACCTAGCCTGGTCTGCACCTGGGAAGGCTCAGCCACAAGTCCTCGCCCCCGTCCCATTTTGCCTTCCAGAGGCTGACGTTGGCCTGGGGATTGGCCTGTGCAGTGTCCCCTACTTCCAGTGCATCTCGGGCATCTTCATCCACACGCTCTCTCCGGGGTCCGTGGCGCATCTGGATGGACGGCTCCGGTATGTCCTTTTTTCTAATTTTGAACAGATCCCTGATTTACCGCAGAAGAAAGGCTTACCTTAGAAGGCCAGGTGATGGCTTTGGATGGCCTGGTGGCTCAGAGTGGTCCCTGGACCAGGAGCCTCGGTGTCTCTGGGGAGCTTGTTGGAAATGCAGAATCTCAGGCCCGCCCCAGACCTGCTGAACCAGGCTGCATTGTCTTAAGATCCCTGGGTGGTTTGAACGCACATTACAATTTAAGAAGCGCTGTCTCTGAGAGTACAAGTCTGAAATGGAAACATGAAGTCAACATACTTTAATTCAGATTTAATTAATACAGAATTTATAGTCGCATAAATAGGACCTTTGAGCAGGTTTACCTGTGTACTCTATGGGAAAAACAACTTACTAAGCAAATCCGTATAAACAATTTTATCTTGGCATAAACAAAATATTTTCAGGCACTCCAGGTACATTTCTTTACAAATAACCTATAGGACAAGTTCAAATCTAACTTTTCTAGTCAATAAAGCCCATTTCACAGTGATCTGGATTTGGTAGACCACGTTATCCCAGCTTAACTGGCTACGACATTTTATACTCACTCCCACATTCATATACAGTAAAGTATATTTTTTTCTCAAGGCATCATATTGAGTGAAATAAGCCAGCACAAAGGATAAATATTGTATGGTCTCAGTTATATGAAACTAGCAGAATATGCATATTCATAAAGTCAGAAACTAGAATGCAGGTTGCCAGGGGCCGAGTGGGGGAGGGAAGGGGGTGGATGTTTAAATGGGATGGAGTTTCTGTTTGGGGTGATGGAAGAGCTTTGGCAATGGACAATGGGGATGGAAGGACGGCTTGGCGTATGTAGTTACCGCTAGTGAAGTTTATATTCACACAGGGATCAAAAGGGAAATTTTAGGCTGTATTTAAGTTACCACATACATACACGCAAAAACCCACAGGACACAAAGAGTGAACCTTAATGTAAAAGTGCACTAAAATCAACAGCATAATTATAAGAAAATTGTTTCATGAGCTGTAACAAAGGTACCCACTGATGCAAAACGTTAACAATAGGGAAAGCTGTATGTGTGTGAGATGGGGACATATGGGAACCCCGCACTTTCTGTATGTTTCTGTAAACTTACAACGGCTCTCATAAATATAAGTACACATATATATATATATTTCTCTCTCTCTGTCTCTCTCCCTCTCACTGGATTTGGACTTTGCTGCATCAGGAGAGTCTTGCTATGTTCGGTTTCACTATAATTGCAATACAAGCAATGGCAAGCTCCGCTTAGGGGGTACCTGGACGGAGCCTCTGAATTAGAGCTGGATTTGTCGCTGTCGTTGGCAGGATGGTGACAGCTGACTTACTGAGCTGCTCTTCTCTTACACGGGGTGCACCCACAGGGTCAGGGTGATTATCTTAGTCCAAATACACCCAAACAGTGAGCGGCTCCTTCCTAGGCCTGTAGCTGGGTTCAAGATTGGTTTGGAAGCTTCCGCTTCCCTTGGCACTTGGTGCTATGTGACAGTGGGCTTTGGTGAAAGCAGTGGAAATGGGTGCTTTTTAGCAAGGATGCAGGTGGACTGATTCAGCAGAAATGTCAAGGCAGGAAGCAGCCGGCCACAGAGACAGGAACAGTAAAATCAGGCCAGGAGAACTGAGTTCCAGTCGTGGCCGTGCCGACAGCTAGCTAGGCTGGAGCGCCTCCGGGACGCCCCACAAGCCCACTCCCTGCTTTTGTAAATAGAGTTTTACTGAAACGCAGCCACGCTGATTTGTTTACCTGTTGTCTGTGGCCACTTTCACACAGCGGTGGCAGAGTTGAGTATTGCTACAGAGACTAGAAGTTTGTCAGCTCCTGAGCTGGGTCTTATCAGGGACGTCAGTTTACCCCCTATGCTTCGGTTTACCCATCTGTGAAACAAAGGGGTTGGATTGTACAAACCTTCCACGTACGCGTGGGACCCCGTCTTCTCTACCTCGTTTTTTTTTCTGTTTGGCTTGCACTACCCCCCTTCCCACCTTACATCCAGAATGAACTCTGGAGTCTTCTCTCCCTTATTTCCCGTAGGACCTCAACTGCTCCTCCTGCCTGGTTATTTCTTCTTTACCTTCTAGAAATCCTATCCAATCCGTGTTCCTAACCATTCTACCTATGGGGACACAGCGGCACAGAGAGGAAGTGACGGGTTAAAGATTTCGTGACAGCTGAGAAGCGTGATGCGCTTCCCTCTTCCTGCTCTACATCAGCCCCTCCATCTCAATGGGCATCGTTAAATGGGACAGGGAGATTGGGAAGGTGAAAGCCAAGTTTGCTAATACTGGCCGACTTCTGGGAATGAAATGTCTCCCGCTTTGTGCAGTGAGGGGTCCTGCCCTGGTCTGCCCTGCTCCGGTTTTAAAGGGGTGGCTGAGGGGCTACTTACTGACAGGCTTTCTGGATTGTGTCGAACGGCCCAGCCGGCGCTGGGTCCCAGGAGAGCGGCAGGACGACGCGCTCGCTGACGGCTGCTGCTGCCTCCGCAGGTGTGGGGACGAGATGGTGGAGATCAACGACGCGCCAGTGCGCTGCATGACGCTCAATGATGCCTACGCCGTGCTGAGGCACTGCAGTCCCGGCCCCGTCCCCATCCTCGTCAGCCGACACCCCGACCCGCAGGTAACGCCCCGCCAGTGTCCGGCTTTGTCCCAGGATCACTCTTCCAGTACGAAAATTGAAATAAGGAATGGATGAAAATAGAGCCGTTGCTGGCTGTGCTTGGGCCTGAATTTCCAAGAACCTGTTGCAAGTTTCTATGATAACAAATGTCTGCTGCAAAGATCCAACGACAAACTCCTAGATATCAGAGGTGATTGGCATTAGCTTAAGGAAGCTCTTGCAGTTGGGTTACAAGTTCCAGGGCAGGAAACTATAGTCCTGGGTCCCTGCTGGCAGATTCTAGAGATTCATTCATTCATTCCTGAGAACCCACTATGTAAATGCCAGGAGCCAGGCACCTAGATACAGAGTTGCATAGATTCGTAGTACGCAGGTAAATGCCAGGAGCCAGGCACCTAGATACAGAGTTGCATGGATTCGTAGTACGCAGTCCTGCCCTTGAGAAGTTCATGGTCTAGTCAGAGACCCTGACATAGAAATAATTGTAATACAGAGCGGTGAGTCCTGTGGGATCTCATTGGAGGGATATAGAAGGGAAGGGTTGATAAAGCAAGGAATGTGAGCAGTTTATTTCCACCAGTCAAAGAATTTGAGGACGATCATTCCAGACCCATACGTTTGAAGTTATGGCGTCACGGTGGAAGTGATAAGTTCTGTGTAGCTGGCATGTAGGGTACTGGGCGAATGTGATTAGAACGAAATTGGTAAGGCATGGGCTTACGTTGGGAAGAGCTTTAAACGGGATGCTAATGAGTTTGAATTTTATTCTGTGGGCAGCAAGGATCCAGGGGAAGCCTGTAGCCGTAGATGTAACATGTTCAGATTTTTGTCTTTTACCTTTAATGGCATTGTGGAGGAAGGAAAGGCATGATGAAGGCTTGAACTAAGCAGTGGCTATGAGAAGACATTAGAGAGGAAGAGACAACAGAGCAAGCCTGGGAGTAGCCAACAGTATTTGTTGGCTGGTTCTCTCTGGGGTAGCAGAGAGGAAGGCGCCTAGGATGACTGGAGTGGTTTTAGATGGAAAGACAGATTGGTGGTAACAGAATAAAGAAAAGGAGAGGCGGAGCAGGCTGGGAGGGGTCCCTCAGCGTGGGATGTGATGAGGCTGAGGTGCCTCTGGGACGTCCAGCTGGAGATGTCCCGTGGACACCGGCTGGAGCTGGACTTAGGAGTTGGAGCCACAGGCAGAGGTGAGGCCGCTTTGGGGGGCTTGGTGAGACTTGCCATCATCATGTATTTAGTTCTTAGGCTGTGCTAGGCGGGTTTGCCAAAGACACGACGTGTTCGGTGGCATTTAGTTGTTGTACAAACCTCTGCAGGTAGTGCAGTTATTCCCTCTGCTTCACAGATGGGGAAGCTGAGGCTTAGAAAGGAGAAGAAGCTTTACCCACGGAGGGGCTGGTCAGTGCAGCAGCTGGGACTCAAGCTCACAAGAATCAGATTCCAAAGCCTATGCCCGTAACCAACTAATTCCCAGGTTTCTAGTGAAAATGAGATGAAGAAAGGAGTAGTGGGGCAGATCAACAGCTACCCTGTGTAGTGGAATTCAAACCCAGCCCATTCAGTTATCAAACACTGGCTGCGGATAAACACACTAGAGAGCGGCAGATTTCTTACTTCAGGTAAACACACGATTAGCCTAAATCCCTGGCCAACAGAATGAGGGAAGGAGTCTCAATTAATTCTTTAATGCCTTTTGGTGCTCTTGGCACTTTGGTGAACAGAGCAGAAGTCTGGAGCTCGGGCATACACAGCGGTGCCTGACCTTGCTGGCGTTCTAGCTGGAGAGCTGGGCAGAGATGGGCTGTAGCAAGTGAGGGCCACGGGAATGACGAGTCAGGGGCCCAGCTCTCAGACAAGGGAGCCATGTCATAAAGGACGGGCAGGGGTGGGAGCAGCAGAAGAGTTGGCAATGGTGCTCCAGGCAGGGGAGGCCCCGTGGACGCAGGTAGCAGGGAGAGAGGAGAGAGCCCAGGGCTTGGTTCAGGTCCAGCTCTGTTACTTACCTTTGGTGACCCTGGACAATTCACCTAGGCTCTCGGAGGGTCGGGTTCCTCAACTCTGCAAAGGGGAAAGTTTCTTTACCTTATAGCACTGCTTTCTGATGGTAACAGTCATCTGTGGAGTGTTTGCCATGTGCCAGGCATTATGCCCAGCCCTTTTAAATGATTTATTTTTTAAAACCTCTCAATCTTCACTGGGAAGTAGGTTCTATCGTTATCACTCTTTGAAAGAAGAAATTGAGGCTTAGAAGGTTAAGTAACATGTCTAAGAGCACACAACTAGCAAGAGGAGAAACTGGGACTTGAACACAAGTCTAACTCCAAAGCTCATACTCTTATTTCTCTCAAGTGGCTAATGACCTGTCAGGCACAACAGACGATATGATGGCGATGGCAATGACCTTGATGATGACGAATGAGATGGGGATGTCATGACAGCATTGCCAAGAGTGGCTAGCCCTCAGAGCTAAACCATGGAGTAGTAAGTTGGCCCAGAATTTTGCAGCAAGCGGTGGGGGAAATGTTGGAGAACTGAGAGAAGCCACTTTGGAAATGCCTTTATTGAAAGGTTTTGGACTTTATCTTGAAGAGACTCAGGATGATGCCCAGGGTATTTCTGGAAGTGGAATTTGCCAGCTATTTGCAGAGTGGGCTGAAAGGGAACAAACTAGAATCCAGGAGCCCATCTTGGGAGCTGGCACAGTGCCTGATGCAGGGTGCCAGTGCCCTAGTTTGAGGAGGTGATGTGATGTTTCCTAGGTCTCTGAGCAGAAACTCCAAGAAGCTGTGGCCCAGGCCGTGGAGAACAACAAGTTTGGAAAGGAGAGGCACCAATGGAGTCTGGAAGGTAAAGGAAATGGTGGACTTTGACTTGGAATATCTTTGCCTTCTTAGAAAGCTTAGGGTTTATCTCACCCTCTACCCCAGGGATATGTAAGAGGAGCCATCAGAACATGGTACATAGACAAGGGTTGAAAGCTGGCGGCCACCAGCTAAATTTGGCTTGCGGTTTTGCTTTGTTTGGGAGGCATAGGATCCTAGATTTTATTTTACCTATGTTGTACCATTTTCATCCACCCAACATGCATATGCTTAGGTAAAAATGTCAAAGAAACTCTTCAAAATCTTGACAGTGGTTGTTTCTGATGGTTAGGACTGCAGCTGAGTCTTACTTTCATTCCTTCCTTCTTGTGGCTGAGTTTCTCTAAGGAAGATGCATTATTTTATAACCAGGGAAAAGCAACAGAACATTCTCTTTGAAGGGGATTTGAATGAGGAGCTTGGCTGACTTTGGTTATCTCCTCAGGCAGGTGCTATTTGCCATGGGGATCCCCTGGACGTCCCACTGGGTGACCTGGAATTTGGGCAAGAGGCTAGGATCAATCCACTCCCACTCCCTTGACTTGTGATTCTAGAAAAGGGGCACTCCTGACAGTTTGCTGCTAGCGTGAAGGGCCTCCCAAGGAAGGGACTAGAGCCGGGAAGGATGGGTGCGGGTGGGGCTGGATGGGGAGGGAAAGGGGGAGTGGGGGGTATGGCTAAGAAACGGTGATTTTCTGACCTCATTCCATCCACACCTGGAAAGAGAAGGTCACTTCTTGGAACAAGGTCCAAGAAGCTTTCACAGATATTCCCTCTCTTTGATATTGAGCCTCAAAACAAGTGCAGTAACCTCAGAACCATTCTGCCTGTTTTACAGAAGAGGAAATGGAGTGGTGCACGTCGGGCTCTTTAGGAAGCAGACTCTGAGATGGAGCTTAGTGTGCAGGATGTTTATTAGGGACAGTCCTTGGGTTCAGCATCTGGGGAAGGAAGCAGGGAGGGCAGGGGAGAAGTCCGGCTGAGATGCAGGCTCCACAGCTTCAGTCAACCCCGGGAGCCCTGCAGCTAAAACGGCCCCTTAGAGTTGTCCCCAGCTGGGCAGAAGTGGGTGGGCCTTTACCACCCCATGTCCCGCAGTCACTGAGATGGGCTGGCCCTTTGTGGGAGGCAGCCCTCTGGAGCTGAGGCCATCCCTGGAGAGACTGACAGCTGGAGGCCACCTGCCAGTAGCACTCCCTGCTGCTGGGTAGCAAGCCCTTCCTGGACGGGCGACCTGGGAGGTGCATCTCTGTGTCCATCACACGGCGGCTCAGAAAGGTCAATGGTTTTCCCAAACACAGAGTCCTACAGCTCAGCAACGACCAAACCCAAGAGTGCCAGGCTCCAAGCTCAAGCCGCCAGCCTGGGTGTGCAGTGTGCCACCATGACTGTGCCGAGCAAGGCCCAGGCTGTCTTTGTCTTCCGGAGCTCAGCTGTGACTGCCCCCCTTGTGCCTCCGACACAGGTGTCAAAAGGCTGGAGAGCAGCTGGCACGGGCGGCCCGCCTTGGAGAAGGAGCAGGAGAAGACCTCAGCACCGCCCCATCGCAGGGCCCAGAAGATCATGGTCCGGTCCAGCAGCGACAGCAGCTACATGTCTGGGTCGCCCGGCGGGAGCCCCAGCAGCGGCTGCGGCAGCGAGCAGCAGCCCTCTGACCCGGACGTCAGCACGCACGGCCCCAGCCTGCCCCTGGAGCAGGAGCCTGGGGTGCCGTCCTCGGCAGCGTCCAGGCCGCCCCAGGAGAGCCCGTCCCTCTCTGGGAGCCAGGACGGCCACCCACCGCTGAGACTGAAGAAATCCTTTGAGATCTTGGTGAGAAAGCCCACGTCCTCCAAGCCCAAGCCTCCACCCAGGAAATACTTCAAAAGTGACAGCGATCCTCAGAGGAGTCCGGAGGAGCGAGGGGACTCCTTTTGCCCTTCTGGGCACGCCTTGGCCACCTGCAGCCAGGTAAGAGGCTGTGTCGGATGGGTTGGGTGCTCTCCCGAGCAAGCACGGTTGTCTATGGGCATCAGGTGCAGTGTGATCCAGGGCAGAATGAGGAGTCCTGTTCTCCGTTACTAGAAAGCAGAGGCTTGAGTCAAGTTGGGGCTGACACAAGCTTGGCGGACCCAGCATTGAAGGCCCAGTCCTGCTCGTTGGCTTCTGGGTTCCTGTCCTTAACCCACTGGAATTTTTTTTTTTAAGGTTTGTTTATTTATTTCTCCCCCCCCCCCCCCGCTCCCACCCACCTCGTAGTTTTGTGCTCGCTGTCTGCTCTCTGTGTGTTCTTCTATGTCTGCCTGTCTTCTCTTTAGGTGGCACTGGGAACCAATCCTGGGACCTTCCAAAGTGGGAGAGAGGCGCTCAATCTCTTGCCCCACCTCAGCTGCCTGCTCTGCTGAGTCTCCTATTGTCTCTCCTCTGTGACTCTTTTTGCTGCATCATCTTGCTGCACCAGTTCTCCGTGCAGGCCGGCACTCCCGTGGGGGCCAGCTTGCCTTCACCAAGAGGCCCTGGGAATCGAACCCTGGACCTCCCATATGGTAGACGGGAGCCCAATCACTTGAGCCACATCCGCTTCCCAATCCACTGGAATTTAAGGCTCACCCTGGGACTCTTCCAGAGTTGCTTTGGGCCATTCTGTGAGGGAGGGGGCCCCAGGGCCTTTGCACAGGGGTCTTCTCCCGGGCTCTGCTGCCCGGGAGAGTTCAGCAGAGTCCGGCCTAAATCACTGCAAGGGCACCAGAGCTTGCTGTCTTCCTTCCTGAGGGAGAGGACTGTAGCATTTGTGAGGAATCCGCTCCCGTTTCTTTCCCGGTTACCTCCTCATTCCTCAGCTGCGGAGCCCTGGGGGAACCGAGCCTTCTCTAAGCCTTGGTTTCCTTGTCCATCAGGGCCAAGTTTCACGGCTGCCCCGAAGGGCTCTCGTGAGGAGTAAATGGAGCCGCTTCTGTGAGGTGCCTGACAATCTCAGGGTGCTCCTTGCAGGGATCTTCCTCCATCGGGCCCTTTAAAGGCTTCGCTTTCCATCTCTCCAGCCCCCTCCCACCCCCTTAAAGGAAGGGCTGCTGCCCCTTGAGCCACTTCTATGCCCGAGCACTGTGTGAGGCATTTTGTGCCTCTTGTCTCAGTTAATCCTTACAACCACCTGGAAGTGAGGGGCCCGAGCTCACATGAAAAGTGGGCAGTAGAGACAGGATTTCAAGCGAGGCCGGTCTGACCCCAAGTCTCTCACTGATAGCTTCTCCCCACACTGCCTTTTGTGTCCTTTCTCAGCAGCTGCCTTCACCGGGCAGCTGGGTTTGGCTCTGAGGGCCTCTGGATAGCCTGTCCAACAATCCGTAATGAGGCCGGCAAACTTCAGGAGTGGGGGGAGAGGGTGGGTTTGGAGACTGGGGCCTTGAGTGGGAAGGGGTGAAAGTGAAGAGAT
This sequence comes from Tolypeutes matacus, assembly GCA_026826555.1. Taxonomy (NCBI): domain Eukaryota; kingdom Metazoa; phylum Chordata; class Mammalia; order Cingulata; family Chlamyphoridae; genus Tolypeutes; species Tolypeutes matacus. The sequence goes on from JAKSZT010053833.1 coordinate 7,417,767, forward strand.
GAGGAGGAAGCCAGCTTGCTAAAAGGGAAGTGCAGCTGCGCAGAGCTGGCCGGATGTGGCTGGCTGAACAGTACAGGCGGAGGCGTGGAGGCAGGTGTGCTCCCCCTTCCCGCCTCCAGGAAGCAAATATTTCATCACCTTGGGCCTGAGGCCTGTGAGGAGTGAGGAGGCTGAGGAGCCAGGCTTTAGGTCCAGAAAAGGAGTGGAGCTGCCAGTGCAGGTCTCCCAGTTCCGGGTGAAGGCAGGGCCATGTGCGGGGCGGGGAGTATCTCCACGTGAGGAGGCCGGGTTTCTGCAGGGGAGGCCAGGCAAGGAGCCTCCACAAGCAGCCTTTCCTCTTCTCCGGCTCCCTGTCCTGTCTCACCACAGTCCATCCTCCCACGTGTAGCTCCGTCCTCGCAGCACGGAGGCCGTCCTGCAGCTGCTCTCCTCCGGCTGTCTGCTCTGCCCACGTGGCCAGCAGGCCCCCCTGCAGCCAACACCCCTTCCCAAAGCACAAGCAGCTCCAGGCTGTTGTGGGTGGCCTGCTTTTCCTGGGTGTGGGGGTCACAGAGGGTGTAGCACAGGAAATGACTGACTTGATGGCACTCTTAAAAATTTCTTGGGTACTCCTGCTGCTGGGGATTTCTCACTGCATATCTTTTTCTTTGGCCCTTTAAAAATCTATCTATCTACACGTATCTATGTATTGAAATCAATCTTCCTAAAAATCTCTATATCTTCTATATCTATCTATCATTTACCTTATCTATCATTTCTCTATCATTTCTCTATCTGTCTGTGTGTCTGTCTATCCATCTATCTATGTAATCTTTGTCTATTATCACTATAGTCTTTTCTCTCCAGGATCTCAAGACCCTTCTCAGGCTGCTAGTGGGCATCCCCCAAATCCTTCCTATCTACTAAACTCCCACGACCACTGCAATCTTCTTCAGTGGAAGAGCAGTTCTCTCCATTCCAGACAATCCCTCAAATCATCGCCCATGTTTAAAATAGCATTCCCCCCTCTGTGCTAAATTCACGTCTCTGTCCCCCTTTCCTCCTTTCTCCTCATTTCTCCTCCCTTGTCCACCAAGCACAGAGCCAGGAAATACCGTTCAGAGACAACTTTGAGCAAAACCAAATTTATTTCCGGAGCTAATTTAAAATAACTTCCCATGAAGAGAAGGTGACGTCAGATGTGTCGAATAAAAGACAACATTTGTGTCTGTTCCGAGATGCAAAGTTGCTTTGACTCCTGTGGTTGGTGACAAGAGTGCCTGCCTGTGAAAGTGCTGACAATTCTTGGATATAGACAGGTGTCACCTCACAGATGTTCCCGGCTGGGTGAAATTACATTTCCACTGTATGTCATCTTTCCTGTATGACGAGTACCTTAGACACCATCAGGCTAATAGTTTAAGCTTTTAATGCTATGGCCAAACCTTGCCTTTCCAAAGGGATTATTTCAAGAAGCCTCATGTTCCTCGAGCTGATTAATCTCTCAGTATTTCCACAAGGCTCGCCTAAAGCTCAGTTCCACAAAAGAGAACTTGGGCTGAGGTGGGGAGCACTTTAGAATGTTTTGCGAATACTTGTGTAACTTTTGTAGACGTTTCCTCCCCAAAGAATGTTTAGTGTATAGTAAATTTCAGCCCATGGACACTGGCTGTTTCCTTTTTAGTCCCAAATGAGGGACTGCGGCTCCTTCCTTCCTCCCTTCTTGGGCAGGGAGCCTGCAGCCTGGTCCAGGAGGCCGTCATCCCACCTGGCGCGGCAGTGACTGGGGCACAGGACAGGGGTGCACTCGCAGAGCAAACCCCCGAGGGCCGTTTTCACGGCACCTGCCTTCTTGTTCTTTTTTTTTCTGAGCAGGTTTCATGATGTTCCTTCCTCTGTGTGTCTGTCTTTCTGGAATGCTCTAGTTCCACCTAGAAAATTCTTGTTTTTTTTCCAAGAACCAGACACAAAGCCCTTCTCTAAGGGAAGCTGTCTCCACCTCTCTGGGCAGAACTGGGTTCTGACAGCATCTTATCCATTCTGTATTATGATGCAAACTCTACTCACATATTACACAATTATTTGGTGCTTGGCCCATTTCTCGCCCAGGAGCCTGAAACTGCACCTACGCTCAGTGGGGCAAACCAATTCTGGAATAGATTGATTCTGCCCCTGTAGGTGCTACAGAGGGAAGCAGTGGCCCAGGGGCCGTGGATGTGTCATCTTTTGCAGTGGGCTCACCGAGTATTTAAATTATGACTGACAACGTAGAAAGCTATGGAGAAATATTTTGCTCTGAGCGTTCTGACCTTAACGTAGAGAAGACTAGACAGGGCTCTTTGCTTCCATGTTTCAACACTGCTCTGTGCCCCCCCGGGAAGGGCAGTTAGCCAGGATTCAGTGGAGAGGAAAGCAGTTCCAGCCCCTTCCAACGCCCCCAACCTCTGTTCTCTCTCGGGGAGCCCAGGAGCTTCACGTAGGCCGCGAGCACCGGCCCGCGTTCTGGGTACCAGTTCGTCGAAAGGAAAGGGATGCTCTGGATCCCCGGGAGGTGCTCCCTCTCCCGGGGCAGGAAAGGGCCCTCCCTACTTTGTTGCTGATGAGCCTCTCACCTAAGGCAGCTTCGTGTGCGCTCTCCAGGCCCAATCAAAGGGCGCCTGGCCTCCTGGCAGCTGGAGGCTGCCGTTTTGACACGGCCTTGCTTCCTGTTTACACCACAGGAAGCCAGAGAGCTGCTGCCAGGGCCGCCGCCGCCACAGGAAGACGCAGCAGGGAGAAGCCCGTGCGCTGCCCCGCAGACTCCCACCTCCACAGAGGGCGAGCCCGGGAGGAGAGCCCGCCCAGGTAGGTGCCGTCTGGCTCTTCCTGGGAAGGGCCTCTGGACAAAGGTCGAGAAGGTGCATTGGCCTGATGACCGGAGTGCTTTGCAGGGACAGTATGGCTGGGCTCGGGCTGACCAGCCGGGTCGTCCGGCACCATGGGTGGGACAGTGGAGGGGCTGACCGGGGTGTCCTGGCTGGAAACCCGCTTGCATCTGTGAGCCCGTAATGGTGGTGTGGGGTGACTTTTAAAGGAGGGGATGCAGGCCAGTCCAGATAGTCCTAGAGGATGGAGCCCCTGGGAAGAGGGCCAGAGACACACCCCCCGCCGTCCCAGGCGGCTCGCTCTGGAGCATCACTTTTCAGCATGTTGCCTTCCGCATTTCCAAGTCCCAGAAGGCGCGGTCAGAAAAGTATGCATGGCGTTTCCCTGGTGCTGTCCACCGTCATGTGGTAGGTAGAAAGGGGAGACACGTTTAGAGGTGCTCAGGCATGAGTTGAATGTTTAGTTGTATGCTAGAAGAGAGGAGGAGCTGGAGTCAGGAAGCTTGGCTCTGCCTCTCACGGACCGTGTGGTTCTGGGCAACTTTGCCTTTCTCATCAGCAAGGTGTGGAGTAGCACGGAGAACCCCAACCTGAGTCGATTCCGCAAGCACGTGCCAAATGCTGGCTGCCTGAGTCCCTGTGCCGGGTGCTGGGGAGAGGGGAAGAGATAGGCCAGTTCCTGCCATCAGGGAACTGCTGGGAAAAGCAGAGAAATAAATAAGTGGGCAACAAACTGTATGCCGGTTTGAGAAATACTGCATAGAAAGCACAGGCAAGGCTCCTGGAGGGTTAGATGACAAGGTGAATGGAAAGCTCTGGCACAGCTCGCCCCTCCTCCTCCACTCTCTCTTCCCTTAGTCATCCTAATTGAGCAAGTGCTTTACTGGTGAGAGCTCCACGCCCATGTTGGCAAAAGGCTTGCCTGTAGAACCTTCACCTCCTGGTTCTCACAGTAGCAGAGCATTTTATAAATACAGAAACAAGTGGAGGCGACTGGGCTCCCTCGTCAAAGTTCTGGATTCGCTCGTAACCAGCCAGGTCTTTTGGATCACATAGAGCTTCTCTTTGAGGCCACCAAGGCTTTAGTGCCCTGCGCAGTTTGCTTCCCTTGAGGCCTGGCATTGAGGCGTGGGACAGGAGGGGCCCGTCCCCCTTAAGCTGGGCTGCATTCTTATAACAAATATCCCCACACACAAAGCCAGAGCAGCTGACTCTTTCTCAACTGGGGAAAGGTCAGGCCAGAGGCCATGGCAGGGTGGCACATTGAGTGGACTTCCTGGCTGTGCAGGGCTTGGGGGCCAGCCTCCCTCGGTGTCCCCACTCCCTGCCCAGATGGGATGCTGGTTCTGTGCTGGCCGCCACGAACAACCCCATCTGCTGCCCCCTGTGGTGAGGGGCTGACCTTGGCAGGGCAAATACCTGAGGTCTTGGCAGGGTGCATAGAGAATTGAAACCCGTGGCGCTCTTCCAACTCCCTGCACCCAGGCTGTGCCCCAGGGATATTGAAGCACCTGGGTGCAGGAGTCAGTCTTTTGCAAAGCTCCACAGGTTCCCATGTGTAGCCAAGGTTGAGAATTCACTGAGCTTCTTTCCACCTGAAACCTTTCCATAGGCTCTTCAGGTACCCAAATCACTGCTTCGCTGAGCAAGCTGGTTAATTACCTGTGCAGGGGAAGTAGCATATTCACGTGACTTCAGAGCCAGGTAGATGAGTGAATGTGTGAACTGCTACGTGGAGAGGTAGAGGATCAGGAGGGTGGGAAGCTGGAGGCACCCCCACTGCTTTTTTAATGACATGGCAGTCACTGAAAATATGGCTGCCATGGTTGACCTCTGGCATAAATGTTTTTTTTTTTTTTCATATATATTTTAATGGAATAAATGTTTAAGAGATAATAGAATGGCTTTAGCTTTTAAGTTTTTTAGTGAGTTATCTGGGAAGCTACTTAGTGCAGTGGAAAGGACCTGAACACGGGGAGGCAGGACACCTGGGCTCTGCCCTCACCCAGCCCTTAGCCTTCTTGAACGCTGGATTCCACAACTGTAAAACGCCAGAGATCGGACCAGGTGTTCCCTGAGAGCCCTTTCAGCTTTACGGTGCCAGGGTGCGATGAAGCGAATGCCCAACTCTGGTCCTGCAGCCCTGCCTGCTGGCGCGTCGGCCAGGTACAGGCACCTGGCGCCTGCCCGTCCAGGGAACCCGCCCGTGTGCTGAGCGCCTCCGCCAGATCCCTCCGGCTTTGAAACTAGAGCTCGGGAGGGCCAGCCACAGTAAGGTGTAACGCATAGCTTTTGCCTTGTTTCTGCTTCCTAGCGACTCGCACATCCCCAGTAAAACACCCACTGCTCAAGCGGCAGGCTCGGATGGACTATAGCCTTGACACGGCGGCCGAAGACCCTTGGGTTAGGATTTCCGACTGCATCAAAAACTTATTTAGCCCCATCATGAGTGAGAACCATGGCCACGTGCCGCTACAGCCTAGCATCAGCCTGGGTGAAGAAGATGGGGTGCAGGGTCACCCAGACGGGGCCTCACCGAAGCTGGACACTGCCAGCGGCACTCCCAAAGCCTGCAAGCCAGCAGATGGCGGCACCGGGAAGAAGGGGCCCCCCGTGGCCCCCAAGCCGGCCTGGTTTCGCCAGAGCTTGAAAGGTTTGCGGAATCGTGCTCCAGACCCAAAAAGGCTGCCCGATGCGGCATCGTCCACCCAGCCGACACCCACACCCAGGGGGCACCCTGGGCTCCACACACGGGCCGCTGCCTCCTCCATCAAGCAGAGAATCAACTCCTTTGAGACCTTCAGCTCTTCGCCGCCGCCCAGCAAAGGATCCCAGAGCCTGAGCCTCCAGGCCCCTCCAGGAGAGGCAGCAAAGCCTCCTGGGAAGCAAGACGGAGGCTGGGGGTCAGGCCCCTTCGTGCGAATTGCTCGGGCCCCCGCTGAGCAGCCGCGGCCAGAGAAAGAGCTGCTGTCTCCGGCCTCCCCTGCCGCCTCGGAGGCCAGCGGCCCGGGTGTCTCTGAGTCCCCTCCCCCAGGGCTGCAGCCCATGCAGAAAACCTGCCCCCCTGACCCGGACCCCCTCTCGAGGCTGCTGTCGGCCAAGAGGGCAGACTCCCAAGGCCCGGTCATAAAGCTGCCAAGCCAGCGGGCACGGAGCTTCCCCCTGACCAGGAGCCAGCTGAGTGAGGTGATGCTGCCAGACGAGAGGACCAGTAAGCTGTACGCCATCAGCAGCCGGGTCTCCTCGGCTGTCATGAACTCCTTGCTGTGCCTTCCAGCCTCCATCTCCTGTGGCCAGGCTCCTTGCCTCTCCCCGGAGGCGGCATCTCCCGTGCCATCCTCCAGCGAAGACCCAGCAGCAGGTTGTCCCGCTGAAACCCCTGCCACAGACCCGGGGTTCTCACTCAAGTGAGTGTCTCCATCCAGGGCTTCTCTGCATCTTTCTTATTCCTTGTCCTCAGCTCTCTTTGTTTTATAAGTCATTTTAAAAATGTCTCAGCTAGATGAAAGCACTGTTGTGCCTGCTCTTTCCCATGTGTGTGTCTGAGTGTGTGCGTGTGTCTGCGTGTGAAACACACCTGTCTTGCACATGGAGGAGTTTTCCCAACAGCTGGTGTTGGGAGGGGTGGAGGGTGGGGATGAGACTGGTCCCTGGTGACACGTCCCGCTCGGGAAGGCCAGACGGGGCCATGGGCTTCTTCCAGAGGAATCCACTGGGTCTCTGCAGGTGGATTCAGGGTCAGCGTCCTGACTGAGGATGCCTGGACTCTAGGCCCAGCTCAGGCGGTGGCTCCCGGCCACGGGCAGGTCCCTTCCATGCCCACCCTCAGTTACCTCTGGGTGAAATTAAGAGGTGGCCTAGGCTTGCCCCATGGAACCGAGGGGCTTCCCAGGTTGCCCTGGGGCTCCTGCTCCAGGCCTGGGGCTTGCTCTTCCCTCTTCTCTCAGAGCAGCTCTGCATTTAGCCATTTCACTTATTATCTTATGCACCTGAGAAGTGTTTGAGGCCTGCTGGCCTAGGCACTCCTGACAGACGGGTTGGGAAGGACACGGGTGCCCCTTGACGACATGCCCAGAGCAGGGTCTAAAGAGCCAGAGCAATCCAAGCACAGCTGGAGGAGGCCGTCAGCCCCAGACTGGAGCCCCTTAACAGTCAGACTTCCCAGCCGTTGCTCTTTCCGGCTGAGCCCCTACTTCTAGTGGAGTCTGCCAGGCACACCACTAGGACTGAATGCGGGGGGAGCCCCCTTCCCGTCAGCAGTAAGCAGCTGGCGTGCAGAGGGGGGCACGATCCCCTATTGCTGAAACCACCGATTCAAGCAAAACGTGAAAGGTAACTGGAAAAACTAGCCACGTGTACCGAGACGAGCTCAGAAGAAAGAGAAGGCGGGTCGGGGCGAAGTGGGCAGCTTTAGGGGCTAATGTTGGACAGCCAGGGGCTGGCAGCTTTGTGAAAGATGGGAGAGGCGAGAGCTGGGTCCACCTGCAGCCGTCGTGTCGCTTGTCCAAAACGTCAGATGAGTGAAGTGCGAGCTAGACACGCCCTGAGCTGTGGCTGTGAACGCTGGCTCTTGGCATCTCATAGCTGTGTGACCATAGATAAGCCTTTACCCCGCCTGAGCCCCATCTCCTCATCTCTATAGTGCAGAGATGCTGAAATCTACTCGTAGATTGGCTGCCTCAAATGACAGAATGCTCTTGCGTGCTTGGCACCTTGCTGGAATACAGTAACGAGGCAATAAATGTGCACTGTTACTAACGCTGCTCAAACTGTGCTGTGTCGCCCTACGAAGCCTCTCGGAGCTGAGAGAGTACACAGAGGGTCTGACTGAGCCCAAGGAAGCGGACGACGCGGACCCCTGTGGCCCTCTGCCAGGCCAGTCAGTCATCTCTCTGCTGAGCTCGGAGGAACTGAAGAAGCTCATAGAGGAAGTGAAGGTTCTGGATGAAGCCACCTTAAAGGTAGGTTTCCTTTGTAAGCGTTTAAGCGTCCCAGCCCTTATTTGGGCCAGAGGGGCAGCCCCAGGAGCAGACCCCAGACCCAGGTTATCCCCTCCCTGGAAGAGGGACCTGGCCCCAGTAAGACCTGCCGTTTCAGGGAGCGTTTGAAGTGCTTTCAGTACGTTGTCTTATTGCGTCTTTCCAGCCATGAGATAAAAGAGAAAGGGGACGCTCAGGAGTCAGTGCACTTGGTGGCAGAATCCAGTTGTGGCCCGGGGGCTCCCAGCCTCTGGCCAGCTTCTGCATGGTAAAGCACGGCTGAGGAGAGCTCTCGCCTGGAGCTTCCAGTATTTCTGCTGCACGCTCAGAGCTGCCTGCTCGCAGGGCTCTCCAGGGCCCCTGCGCTTCCGTCAAGTCATTCTGAAAGTTGCACTTCCCGTGTGTTTCCGAGGCGTGTGGCGGGGGAGCAGCTGGGGAGAGCTGGGGCGCGGCATTCAGGGGGCACCTGAGCCCTCCAGACTGCGGGGCGAGGAAGAGGAGACCCCCCCCCGCCTTTTCCACACGAGGAGGAACTCACAGTCGCTGCCCAGTCCTCCTCCTGGGCTCTCACCCTCTCACCTATACTCTGGGCTCCGCATCCCTCCAGGCCCTTCTCAGCTCAAGTTAACCCTAAGGAGTGTTGTGTGAATAACTGCCTCTGGTCTAACTAGGAGAATATTTGCTTTCAAACTTGGCAAGAGCATCCTATAGGGCAATTAACTTGCTACTTGGGTGACAGCTGGGAGACTTGGGCTATCGCTTGGGTGCTGGTAAGGGCAGACTTTCCCAGTCTTGGGGACTCCAAATCAAAGGACCTTAGAGCCAGCTTCAAGACAGGTTCACTGATGTACCTGGGCAAGTGAGTTCTTGGCAGAAGTTTACTCCCTAGAGCTAAGGTCACAAATGGGTAGCCTGAGAGCCACATGCAGCAGATACATTTTATTTCACTTGCATGGTGGGTTTTTTTTTTGTTGTTGTTTGTTTTGTTGTTTTTTAAATTATTGAACTTGGAACATAAAAGCTGGCTGTAAAATCTGAATCAAAACCCTGATCACTGGTTTTTCTTTTTCAAAAAGGGAATAATCTGATAGCACTGGGTAGCACTGCATTGCTGTGTAGCCACTGCCCCTTTTGAGCGGATGTGTTCTCTGGTTCTCTGCAGTTCCCATCACACCTAAGTGCCTCCTGTCTGCCCATTCTGCTCCGTAAGCTACCTTCCTGGCCCCTGCAGGCCCTTGCGTCTGAGATCCAGCTCTAGACAGTGCCTAGAGGTGGTGCTGGCTGCCTGTGAGCCCACATCCAGCTAGGAATTACCCTGTGCCTGAGGGGGCTCCTGCGCGTGGGGCAGGGTGAGAGGCTGCTGTCCCTGTGGAGGAGTAGGGGCCAGAAGGAGCAAGCAACTCCTGCAGAACAGTGCTGGCTCCTGGGCTTGCTGGCCCCTGGGCTTGCTGTCCCAAAGCCCTGCAACCTTCCTTGTCCCACCAAAGTCTGAAATGGTAAAGCCACGTTATCTCAGTGGCTGGGGTTTCCAGCTGACACGGCAGCACCTAGGGCCCTCTGCGGATGGAGTTTGGACGAAGGGCTATGTTTGCTGCTTTATGTGCATTCCTTCTTTTCTTCTAAGCTTCCCAGGACTCCTGAGAGTATAGTCCTCCCTTTATGGAAGCTGAAACTGAGGTTCGAGGAGGTGGCGTAACTTGGAGGCTGGTCAAGCTGGGATTTGAGATCAAATCAACTTGACTTAAAAGTATTTTTAAAAATTGCCCTCTGTTGCATTTCAGATGTTTCTTATACATATATATTTTATTCTGCAGCAATTAGACAGCATCCACGTCACCATCCTGCACAAGGAGGAAGGCGCTGGCCTTGGGTTCAGCTTGGCGGGAGGAGTGGATCTAGAAAACAAGGTCGTCACGGTGAGTGGTGGTCCAGCGACGGGCGCACGTCGGAGCCAGACGACGGCTCTGCCAGGAAGGGGGCCTCGCACCAGGGAACCGAGAAATGCATGACGCCAGGCCGCTGGGCAGACCGCTAGGGTGGAGTGCCTGAAAGTGGCCCCTGCAATCTGCTAGTAACAGTCACGTTACTATGACCTCATATTTGACCCTCATCAGTATCCTTAATCTAACAAAGAGGTTCTTTGTATGCCCCAAACAACTTCAATATACACACCCAAAGGAATCAGCATCACGTGTGGAGCTTTAAGAATTATTACAGCTGTCTCAGCCTCGTGCCAGAACTACTGAATCAGAATTTCACAAGGCGGAGGCTCGCACATTTAAAAAATTGAAACGACATTTTATTCAACATCATGTTGAAAATACAGACCAGTAAACATTTAGGAAAGGATGATTCATGACCACAGAGGTTTGTTTTTGAAGGCCCACATTGCAAACCTGCACAGCACACCTGAAAGAACGGGGCCTCGGGACGGCAGCGTCCCCAGAAGGGGGCTGTTGTCCCAGTTTTGCCCAGCTGGACAATCCCGAAGCTGATCCGGTGGCTGGTTGAGAGGGATGGGGTCCACGCTGGCGGGAAACAGCAGTTAACTGTATTCACGAACACAAACCAGGATGCGCAGCTGGAGGCTCTGGCTCCCACGGTCCAGCCCTGAGTCCACTCAGGACCTGGGAGAAGGTGTGGGAGGCAGAGCAGAGCTGGCTCCTTCTGCACCGTTTTCCGGGATGTACACTGTCAGATTGGCATTGGCTGCTGCCGCCCGCCCTCTGCCTGCCCTCTGCTTAGGGGGTCTACCTGATCCAGGTGGATTTCTAGTCATCCCGTCTTCACGAACTGAGCTGCGGCATGGCCACCCCGTTTCTCTAAAGCTGAGTGCAGTTGTCACCCCACGGCTGTCGGCTTAGGGCATCCTGTGCGTGGGCTGTGCAGGGCTCATCTGAATTTCCTTGCCCAGCTGAAAACAGATCTTCCAATTCACGGCCCCAGCTGGCGTGGGACACGCCCCATCTCTTGAAATAGCCACTCGGGACAGCTCTCTCCCCACCCCATCTGGCCATTCCCCCCCGAGGCCTTGCAGCCACTCACGGACCAGGAGGAAGCAGTGGGTGCTGGCCCAGCATGTGCACAAACCTTCCTCTTTTTCCTTCCGCATCTGAATACTTCTGTTCACTTCCGGATCCATTAAGAGGGAACTAAGGCTGAGCCCCATCTGCGCCCAAGTGCATTGTCTGAATTAACCCTCCGACGCCTCGGGTTGGGGAACTAGTGGTTTCGATGCTAGTTCTATAGATGAAAGACCCGCGGTTTAGAGCAGAGGTGCCCCTACTTATGTGGGACTTGTAGTCTCTCCATCACCAGAACGACTTAGAGAGGCCGAGAGCCTTGTTCACGTGCCGTCAGCAGAGCCGCGCGGCACGTTTCAGTGACTGCCTGTGCACGCTGTCATCTAATCCTCTTGAATGTGCCCCTTAGGTCGGCCTTACTAGAGAAGCTGAATGAAGCAGACACGAGATGATCTTAGATGATTTTATCCTACATGTCTTGCAGAAAGGGGGCCCAGGGAGTGACTGGAGCTAAAGCGTGAGGGTTCCCGTAGGAGGAGATTTAGAAATGACTAGGAATGGTGTTTCTTATTAGGTAGGACCTTAGAATATCTCTAGGAGAAGAGGGTTCCTGCCTGAAACACCTTTGGGAATCACTGTATTATACTGCCTGTTCTTGGAGAGCCACCATGCACATGTGCATTATAGAAGCTCTTACAGAAATAGGTTTTAACTGTAGACATTTTCAGAACTCTTGTTTAACCCAGTGTTCCCCAAGTTTCTTTGGCCTCAGAAACCTTTTCTTACACAATACTTATTGCCACAGAACCAGTGGTTCCAGAAATCTACTCTGGGAAAGGCAGATCTAGGCAGGTAAGGCAAAGGGTTTTAACTGGAATGCTAACAGGATTGTAGTGATTTAGTCGAGGGCATTGTGTTGGGAAGGACTCTGAGGGTCTGTCTGGCCATAACTAATGGTGACACCTGCTCTGGATAGAAAAGGGAATTCTGGCCCCCGGGTCACAGTTTCATTTTCTTTGGCCTAAATGTCCTCTGGTTTGCCCAGGTTCACCGAGTATTCCCAAACGGGTTGGCCTCCCAGGAAGGGACCATCCAGAAGTGCAATGAGGTTCTTTCCATCAACGGCAAGTCTCTCAAAGGGGCCACGCACAGTGATGCCCTGGCCATCCTACGCCAAGCTCGGGACCCGAGGCAAGCGGTGATCGTCACCAGGAGGCTGGCTCCAGAGGCCACGCCCGACCTGAACTCCTCCTCCGACTCTGTAGCCTCAGCTTCCACCACCAGTGACGTTTCCATAGACTCCAGTGAGTTCTCCTCGCTCGCCCTAAGCCCCATGTGGGTCACAGGGCCTTTGACCTCTCGGGGCCAGCCCTGGTGGGGCAGCTCAGTACATCGCGGCCCCAAGCAGGTGCGGCCTGCCTCGTCTGCAGCCTGAGGTGGGTGTCTGGGTGTGTACCTGTACACGCGCGGCGGCAGCCGGCGGCGTCAGCCTCTGTCTTTCTCTCGGCAGCAGAGACCACGGTCTGCACGGTGATGCTGGAGAAGACCCCCGCAGGGCTGGGCTTCAGCCTGGAAGGAGGAAAGGGCTCCCTCCTCGGAGACAAGCCTCTCACCGTGAACAGGATTTTCAAAGGTATGCTGTGCGTCTGGCTCTTGGCGTTCTCTCGACATGTGGGCAGGTGCCCCAAGGGCTTCTCAGGACCCTCTTACGAGGCATGCAGGCCTCCTTAGGGCTTAATTCTGCTTTTTCTCTTTTTCCTCCTGGGCTCAGATGTCCCCTTAATCTCTCAGAGTCAGTCCCCTAGAGTCCTCTAGCTTGAAGCTGCCTGACATCTGCCTCTCTCCCTGGGGACAACACGGGGTCCACCTTTCCCAAGGGCCACAGACACCTAGTGTCCCAGCTTTCAAGAAGCCATTTTATGAGATGCCCCATTTTAGAACCACCGTCTAGTTCCCAGGGAATGGGCACGCCCCTTCTCCGCTGTCCTGACTCCTCAGAGACCAGAGGTAGGAAGTCACCTTCCCTGCTCCCTGCTCACCTTGGAGCCCATTACAAGCTTCTCCCTCATCTCAGGGGCAGCGTCAGAACAGACGGTCCAGCCAGGAGACGAGATCTTACAGCTGGCCGGCACCGCCCTGCAGGGCGTCACACGGTTCGAGGCCTGGAACATCATCAAGGCATTGCCTGATGGACCTGTCACTATTGTCATCAGGAGGAAAAGCCTTCAGCCCAAGGGGACCACAGCTTCTGGAGACCCCCAGGCAGAGCACCAAAGCCAGTAGCATGTGGCCTCCCACAACTGCTGATTCTCAGGGTCTCTTCTACCTCCACCCCGACGGGGGAAAGCCCAGATGTGCTCCCTGGTGGCTGCTGCCTGGGACCGGATCTCGGGAGCACCGCCCAGCGAGAGGGCTGTCCCCAGAGTACGGGGAGCGTCACCCTGGGGTGGCTGACACAAGCTGTAGACTTTGTATAGAGAGAGCTTAATGATAATATCGCAGTGACATAAATAAAATTGCTGTGTTATGATCTGATACGAAATCCAGGTCTGGCTTTGCAAAATGTTCCAGGTGCCATTGCCGGGTAAGAGTCCACCCCACAGCAGCAACGATTCTCTCTCTCTTACGAATCTTTAGTGTGGCAGCAGGGGGAGGGAGGTCATCGCCACTCCCCTTGTTGTCAGCTGGAGCAACTCAAAGGGTGGGGCTGGAGCCATCTGGAGGACCCTTCACTTGCGTGTCTGGCAGTGATGGTGGCTGGGAACGCAGCTGGGGCCGTCGGCCTGAACACTCACAGGTGGACTCCCCACGTGGCCTGGGGTTCCTCACACAGGGCTGCTGAGTTCCCAGGATGAGCATCCCAAGAGCGAGGACGAGAGCTGGGGAGAAGCTGCATCCTTCCTGTCCCCTGACTTCTACTCTCCTGGTCAAAGCTAGCACAGCCTGCCCAGGTTTAAGAGCAAGGGACATGTGGCGGAGGCCGTTTTTAGAAAATACAATCTGCCACACAAAACCTTTGCAAAATGGTGTTTGATTGGCTTGGAGAAGTGATCCTGGGCAAGGGCTATACCAGGTGGTAGAGTCGGCAAAGAGGAGCACAGGTGAAGCTCAGAGTGTAGACAGATTGAGCCAGTAGAATGAGCCAGCATGAGCAGGAAAGGGTAAGGTAAAGCTGCTAGCATTTACCTAGCACGTGCCAAGCACGGGGCTTGGTGTTGACACTGTCTTCAGGAATCCAGCATGTGGAACTGCACCATTGTAGAAACCAGGGCACTGAGGCCCAGTCACCAGCCAGTCCAGGGTCACCTGGTGGCAGAGGCGAAAAGGCCAAGGTGCTTTGACGTGCTCAGCATTGTAGGAAAAATATCTCAGGGTGCGGACCCAGGGAATATTTGGTTTGGTCATTTCTTAATGACTGATTGCTAAGCTCAGGACAAGGAAATGGGATTTCCTATTGGCAGCAGCCAGTATCCCTTGGCTAGAGTATCAGGCCTTCCTCAGCCCTTGCTCCTGTGAAAACAATTTTGGGAAAAAAGGCCACAGACAGTACATGAGAAGTGGCTGCTCCCAGGCCAGTGTCCACTGGGCCCTGGTAATGGAGTCTGGTGGCTTCCCCAGGGCCCACGGGAAGCTAAGACTCTGTTCCTGGTGCTGGGCTCTTGGAACACCCAGCCGGGGTCCTAACCTTCCCGTGAACCCCTTTAGTGACTTCTTCACAGTGGGCATCAGTTCATGGTTCTATTCATCCTGGGAAGTAATGGCCTTGGAGTAGGTTGAGTTCTGCCTGCTGCCTCGCTCATCCCAATCTGAGTTTTGTCAACCAGTGGATGCAGAGAAGATCATTTGTGAACATTTGTGGCAGCATTTTAGATTTAACAGAAACACTGAAGATGAACACGTTGGACAACGAAAGGCATTTCTCCATTTTCTCTCCCTCCTACTGTGCACCTGCCCAGGGCTGGGCAATGAGGCCACGGTGGTACGGAAGGCACAGTCCTTGCCTCCAGCATCTTGCCCTCTGTGCACAGTCACAGAGACGTTTCCTACAATTGGGCAATTATTTTGAATCTCATCAAGCAGCCAAACGATGAAGGTGAACCAGCCCAGGAAAGGAAAAAGTGGCTTTTCATCAAGACTGAAAGGTGGTGAAAGGAATGGGCCAAGAGATGGGCGTGGTCCTGGAGCACAGAGACGCCCAGGCCATCAGGCACGTCAGATGTGTGGGTGGAGCAGCGTTTGTCTGAGGTTGAGGTCATGCAGGTGGGTGAGGCCCAGCCCTCCCTGGACCCCGCCTCTGACCTGTTTGAGAAGGTCCCCTCCTTCCCCAGCTGAAAGAGGCCAATGAGGACACGACTGCTGCCCGGGCTTCCCGTCTCCAGGTCAGGAGGGTCCTGAAGCAAACGCTCATCTGCTTGAGCTCTATGATGCTGGAATTTGCATTTGAGATTTAGCTTTATTTAGCCAACTTCTTCAGAGCTGATGCAATCATAGGGAAGAATGCAGTTGAAAATATTTCCAGGCATCCTCAAATACTGCAAAAAACCACAGCTGGCAACTGCCAACCCACCGTACCTCTCCGTATTGTGACTCTACCCACGGGCCTCTCCCAGGCAGCCCCAGCTCTTTGCTTTGCACAGCGTTTTATTGATTCATACATTATCTCATTTGCACTGACTCTCAAGAAACAGACTACAATGGGGTTGGCATTCACGTCCCTGTATTTTCTTTTAAAAGACAAAATGTCAGAGCACACAGATGTTAAGCGACGGGTCTGAGAGCGCCATCTCTAACTCACAGGGCCTGAACAGGCATGTGTTTTCCGCCCCTACTCCAGATGATGCCATCAGGCACGCGGGGGAGCAGGGCAGGCACAGGCTGTCCCAAGCACCCAGGGAGATGAGTCCTTGAGGCTGGCCTTCCCTCTAGCTAGACAGGGCTGTGCAAGGTGCTGCCACCTCGGTAAGCCTACCAGCTTCCAGGCTCTGGTCCTTGGAGGGCAGGTATGAAAGCTCTCCTTGACTGGTGCAACTAGAACTGGCTGGACTCAGGAGGGCAACTCAAGTTACAGGACAGAGCCTCGCAGAGGAGGGACCAGGAAACCTTATTGAATGAACCGCTAGAGGAATGAGTGAAATCTAACCAAATTCAAGAGTTCAGGGAAGAGTTCTTAATGGGACGATCTTAATGGCAGGATTGTGGAATCTGTGCTACATTAGAGCACAGAAAGAAGTCAGTTTTCTACCCGCTTTGACACTGAGTTTTCATATTTCAAAGAACTTGCTCAGATCCCGGCACATTCAGGAGACAATCACTCGTGACTCAGATGTTGGAAGAAGTTTCTATGACACAAGGGAAATGTGTGGATTTGGAGGAACAAAGGCGGGGGACTCCCTGGAAGTGTCTGGCACAGGCAGCAGTAACCTGAGTGGACTTTGGCACCCCAGAGGTCTTTCTCACAAGGAGATGCTGGCGCTGTGGCTGAGGTTGCTGGGGAACGTCTGAGAACCCCCTAGGATGGTGTGGCCCTGATAGGGGAGAGGGACCCGAAACCGCAAGGCTGCTGAGGCCCCTTCCAGGCTGCAGGCTGTGCTCCCCAGGTCTGATGGGAGTCCCAGGGACGGCACAGCCCCTTTGAGGTAGTGCAGGCGGGGAGTGAGGGCACCAGCCAGCACTGGTGGAGCGAGGCGGACAGGCTTGTGGCCGCTCAGGGCCTGGAGGCCAGCGGACGCCCTGCCTGGCCTCCGTAACAGAGGACAAGGACGGACATAGGCCCTGGGGAGAGAGAGCTCTCCCCAGATTTCCATGTGCAGAGATAAGCAGCTTTCTCAGTTCAGAATCACTTCCAAAGAGAACACACCCTTGAGCCTGCAGATTTGGCCTGGGACAGATTGGAACTGCCTGATTTTCCGGGGGACATGAATGTTAACTCAGGGAGGAGAAAAAGAGACAGGAAGAACCCATTAGGATGGAAGCTGTAACAAAAGGAATATTGAAAATATTTTTCTTTCAAACCATCATTTTCCAAGTTGTCTTCTTTTTAAGGGGTGGGGGAAATCTTGCACAGTGTTATCAGGAAAATATATATTGGGGTCTGCGGCATAGGTCTGGGGGCTCGAGATGCTCGAAAGGCAGCAGAGCCTGTTCTCAGTGTCTTCAGGACTCAGCTGGTGGTTCCTTTTGACAAACAGGGAAACACTTTTCTGATAGCGACAGGCAGACACAGGCTTCGGACCAGAAAGCACTGCCCGGTGCCTGCCCTGAGCTGCTGCCGGGCGACGAGCAGCTGGAGGGCAGAGCGCGAAAACCCCCCGTGGAAGGGGCCACGGGCTGCCGTTCTCAGAAACCTGCCGTCCACTCTCGACCTCCTCTTCCGAGGAGCGGAAACAGGTCCTGGGGCTCCCCCCGGGCTCTCGAGCGTCCCCCGGCACGGTGGCAGGCGGCCAGCAGGCACGCGTCAGTCTCGGGCCCTCCTCACCGCCTGCTGCAGGTTGGCATAGAAGGCGGCCATGCTGCGGGGGAAGAAGGCGTCCACCACGGCCTGCGGGAGGTACCCGCCGAGGTCGGTGTGGAAGAAGGTCACCAGGAGGGTCTTGTCGGGCTCCCTGGGAAAGCAACACACAGCCCTGTTATGCGGCGGCGGCACAGGCATCTGGGCGGGCCAGGGGTGCCCGGCCCGGGGGCCATGTCCGTTTCCCCACGATCTCGTCTAACCCCTCACTGGGCTCAGCACCCAGGAGGCCCCCCCGGACCTGCTTATGCTCCAGAAACCTTCCACGGATGCGTCCCCTACCCGCTGGCCTTAGCCTCCGAAGCTCGCCCCTGGCTCCCCGATACTTCAGCCAGCGCTTTCAGAGAGCTCACCCTGTGCCAGGCCCGGGAGGCACGAGCGCGGGGTGCCGCCCGCCCCCACTCGGAGCAGCGCTCCTCAAGGTGGTCTGGGGACTCCTGGGGCTTCCGGGGACCCTCTCGGGGAGCCTGCCAGGTCGGCTGTTTCCACAGCCAGGCTGAGAGGTCCCTGCCTTTCTCCCTCACACTTCTCATGAGTGTACGGGTTTTCCAGAGGCCGCGTGACGGGTACCACCACAGCAGACTACACGGAATGCAGGTGTGCACGGCGAGGAGGCCCCGCACTGAGGTTTGCGGAAGGGTGGAGCAGTGCCACTCTTAGTTTTGAAGAATATAGCTATTTTTCATAAAAATATATTACTTGTTAACATGCACTATATAATCTGCTAACACACAACGTATTACTTATTGTTACTTTAGAGATTTTCAAATACAATAAATATTGACAGAATAGACAAGACGGAAGTCCGCCGTGATATTTAAGAGTGTCATGGACTCCTGAGACCCCAAATTGGACAACGGCTGCTTAAGAGAACTGAAAAATAACTGGAGCAAGTGAGGGACTTTGGCCTGGGGTGGGGGGCAGCAGCCCACAAGGAGGAAGGGATGGGAGCGTGGTGTGGCTCCTGGGACGGACACGGGGGCCAGAGTCCTAGGGTGGGCTCTGCCTCCAACCCCCAGCTCCAAGGTCAGCTCACTTTCCTGGGCTGCAAACTGATGCTCTCACGGGCAGGGCAGCCCACCTGCCAGAATCAAATCAGGTGAGGGGAGCACAGCAGAGGAGACGGGACACAGCATGGGGGGACGGGGAGGGGTCCTCAGTGCCACCAACTTCTTGGCGGCACAGCCTCACGAAGAACCCAGATAGCACGGCGGCTGCCCATCAAAGGCAGGTCCAGGGCTTGGAAAGAGAGACCCTTTAGAGGCCCCAGAGGGGGACGGGGCCAGCACGGGAATGACACGCACCAGGCCGTCTACTCTGGCTGTGGCTGTCCTGCTCTGCTCCTGTCCCGTCTCTCCACGGAGCGTGACTCCTGGGGACAGGGACTCATCCAGCCCACCCCACCCCCACCTTCCACTTTTGCTGGGACCTTCGGGCTTCTCGCTGCCCCTCCTCTCCCTGGGCCAACTCAAGCCCCCGCCAGATCTCAGCATGTCTTCTTTGGGTTGGCAACACGAACAGGTGGAAGAGAAGTTTTGCTCGGTGACCACGTCTGCCTCTGGCGAACGCTGGGCTCTGCGTGCGTGTTGGAGTCGGGGACAGGGCACAGCTGACTGAGGCTGGGGGGAGGAGGCCCGGGCAGTGCCCTGCAGGCCCCCCGCTCTGCGACGTTAACAGAAGCGGGCCACGGCGCTGAGAGGTGCTGCCAGTCGCCCAGGCTCCTCCGAGGAGGCTGCCATCTCGGCTGCCCACTGCCGGGTTTTTTTAAGGATTGAGGGGTTAGGGAGAGAACACTTAGCGCATGTTCTGGGCACAGAGCAGGCGCTCAATCAAGGATACAGATATGCTGCCTCTGGTGCAAATGCGGACTCCTCCACCTCGACAACCACCCAGACGCCTCTCCCCGCCGCGGCGCGGCCACTCATCACTTCCCGCCTGGACGGCCGCCCTGGATGAGTCCCGTCCTCTCACACCCGACTCATCACGGCGGCTAAAACGAGGCCAGAGCAGGTCGCGTCCTGCTCAGCTCCGCAGGAGGGCCTCAAGCCCAGCGCCCGCTGGCTCTCTGACCCTGTGCCTCCGGCCGCTGCACCTCAGGACTTCGCGCCTGCTCACCAGGCTCCCTCCACCCGTGCTTGCTCGGGTGTCACCTTACCCCTGAGGCCTTATCTGACCAGCCCTGAGACCCAGCCTCACCCTTTCCTGGCACCTTCTCCTGGCTTTAGGTTTCTCCAAAGCACTTGTCGACATCAGATAACTACCAGTGTGTACATCTGGTATAATTACTCGTGTGTTTGGTTTTCATCTGTCTTCCCCTGCCCTCGCTAGAATGGAAGTGCCACGAGGGCAGACACTTTATCTGTTTTGAGAGGTCAACATCCAGGCTAAGAGCACGGACTCTGGAGCCAGATGCCTGGCTTTAAATTCTAACTCTATCACTTCATCACTCTCTGGCTGTGTGATGTAGGATAAATGACTTAACTTCTCTGTTTTCCTGCTTCCTTTAAAAAGCGGGGATACTAATGTTATTGTAGGGCAGTTGAAAGACTAAAAATGGGTTAATTTATGTAAAGCCCTCGGACGAGTGCCTGACACACAGCAGAGCTATGTAAGTGATTTGCTGCGGCTGCGACCATGATGATGATGATGACGATGATGATTGTTTGTGGGGTATGTACCCCGGGACACACCCTGAGCTGCACTCTTTTTCAGGGTCAGCTTGGGTGGTTCCCAGGATAAACCAGTGAGCCAAACTACACAGAAAAGCTCCACCAAGAGCCTGCACGAGCTACGAGAAAACGAGATCAGAACAGTTCCCGAGCTCAGTTCTGCTGCCGACTCGCAGCGTGGTCTGAGGGCGGCCATCCAGCGCCCAGGCCGCGCCATCCCATCCCTCCTCTGGGAGATGAGCGCTGGCTGGAATGTGGACTGGACATGAAGAGAAGACTCGGGCAGGCCTCGCTCTGCCCGTTCCGAGCCTTTGACCCTGGACAGATCATTAAAGCTCCCCGAGCCTCAGTGTCTTCATCTGTTAAATGGGGCCGTGACACTAGACCAACCTGCCTTAGAGGGCTACAGGGAGGATTCTCCAAATCAAAAACGACAAGAACGACCTCTCCCCATGACCCTTTCCCAGTTGCCAGGGACTTTCACGTATTCTATCACCGATGGGTGCGTGCCAGCGCCCGCGACGCCAAGGCCTAAGGAGCTGGAAGGCGTTTTCACGGCTGCGGCACGCCCGTTTCAATGGGATGCCCACGGGGTGAGTCCGTGCTAGGTGTGGGGCATCACTCTTACCCTGGCAGAGGCTCACAGAAGCAGCCACAAGGATGGTTAAACCCTCTCACGTAACCCGGCGTAGGAGGACACAGCGGATGCTCCACGTTGGTGGCTGGACAGCAGGGCAGATGGTCAGCTCCAGGAGGTCGGGCCACGGCGTCCAGGCCCGACGCCCCCTCGGCCCGCGTTCCCGCCCCTCTCCCCCACGCCGCCCCACACCCTCACTCAGCCACACACACAAGGCTTCCCCAAGCCTGCAGAGATGAGAGAAAGGAACATTCCGGAAAGTAAAGCTGGAAGGTGGGAACTGAAGGGATGAGAGGAGAACGAGCCCAGCACCCCGTGGAGGCCTCGGCGGCGCCTCCAGCCGTCCCTCACCGCTGGAACTGAAGGTCCCATCCTCGTATTTCTTGAGGAGTGTCAAGTCCACAAAATCTCTGGGAGAAATGAGCCTCATGGCGGCCGAGGGGGTGACAGTTCGGCTCACGCTCAGCGTCTGCGAAAGCAAAGCAGGGTCCGGCTGTGCCTGACTCCTCTCCCCACGCCCCCCGGGGCTCGCCCACCCCTGCCCACCTCCCGGGCTCTGGGAAGCTGGCACGGCACGCACAGGTGGGTGGCGCCGTTAACCGCAGGCCCGGCATGACCTGGCAAGTGCCAGATCTCACCGAAGCACCCCGTCTGTAAAGGCCAGGGCGGCGGCCGGGCTCGGCATTGGGGCCCCTGGACGTGTGCCCCACGAGAGCAGCGAGGGAGAAAGAGCCGGGCTGCACGCGGTTCCCAGCCGTCCCACGAGACCCTGAGGGGTGGGTACTGCTAAGCCACGTGACCCGCGCAGAGGCTCGAAGGGACGAACAATCGGGCCCACAGAGCTCCCGGCAGAGACGGGGTGTGGGGCGGGGCCCGGGCCAAGGCAAGGGGGCACCGGGTGCGTGTTCGAGGAGCCCCCCTTTCTAAGGCCAGGCCCGCACCTGCCAACCTGAGAGTGTCTCCTTAACGTGTGCCCTGGTGGCTCTCTCGTTCCTCCCTGGTCTCAGCCTTGCAAGGGAGTACCCCCGGAACCTCACCCAGCCTCAGGCCACCCCAAACCCACCCTGCACTCTATCCCACTAGCCCCTCCTCCTGCTGGGCCCCAACAGAGTGCAGGCCGGGCCTGAGGTCGGAGAGTCCTGGGGAAGAGTCTGGGGGACAAGAAGGGATCGGCAAAGCTCCCTCCTTCGTTGCCCCTTGCGGTGTTGAGATTCGTGCCGCTCTGGCTGCTGAGAAACCTCGGACCTCAGGGTCTTCAAGGCAACTTTCCAAAGGGGGGGTGGGAGTCAAGGTCTGGGAGCCCTTTCTTCCTAAAAGGACCGTGAGCACGTGTGCATACAGGTGCTCCTTCCCCCTTGTTTCTCCCACTGGAAAAAGGACAGCACACCCCCAGCTTCTGGAATCTTCCTCCTATGCATCGTCCCGGGGTGTAAAACCCCCAGGGCACCACAGCGGCGATCAGGAATGTTGGTCTTAATATTGAATCAACCACTCCACACTGGAGACAGAATTTCAGGTCTTTCTGCTTAAGCATATTTCCATGAAAAGCTACAGCTTGGTATTAGAAACAAGATAGTTTTGCCTCTTCTGAATTCTGGTATCTCATAGAGGGAGTGGCAGAAGTGATGATTCAAAAAAAATAATAATAATAACCATATGCCCGCTGTCATTGATTACTGCCTATTGATATACTACCTATAAAGGCAGCAAACTGACAGCACGATTTTATGTCCCACCCACCCATCCATCCAACCATCTCCTCTCTTAGAATTAGAATATTCGATACTTGTCAAAATAATGCTGAGAAATAACAGCCTACAAGGAAGGGCCATTTCTCTGCATTTTCACAGTTTCAGTAGCAACAAAGAACTACCACCTGTTAGTTGCTTCTCTTTTTTTGTAAACCTGAGTTTGCCAGTAGCCCGTACTTCCCCTTTTTATTGTTGACGTCTACGAAAGGCTGCATCTTTCTTCGTAATAAGTTCTGTCTTCATGGAGCCAAGAATTAATTAGAAAAAAGAGCTTCCATTCTTCTCATTGAGAGATGCAAAATATTTTATCCTTAATAGTTCATCAGAATGTGTAATATGATCATGTTGTTTTAATAACTTGCAATAGTAACTCACTCCAGATCTTTTTAACATTTAGAAACTTATGAAGACAGGAGATAAACAATTATTTTTTAAAAAATACATATTAATGATGTAGAGAGGTACGACAGAGTGATCAGTAAAAGACTCTCAAGGATAAATGTAGATACTGTGATGGTCATTTTATGTGTCACTTTGGCTAGGTTATGGTGTCCAGTGGTTTGGTCAAGCCCTGGATTAATTGTTGTGTGGAGGTATTTCCTAGATGGGGTTAGCATCAGTTGAGCTTAATTAAAAGAGATTACCCTTGATAATATGTGTGGGTCTCATCTAATCGGCCTTAAGAGTGAGAGCTGAGGGCGCCAGGATCAGAAGGAATTTTGCCTCAAGACCACACCCTCCACTCTTTCCAAGTTTTCCAGCCTAAAAACCTTGGACTCAAACTTGCGCTAGAATTTCTAGTCTCTGGCTTGCCAGAATTCAGACTTGCCAGCTTCCATAAAGGCATGAGCCAATTCCTGGTAATAAATCTTTCACATATCCTGTTGGTTCTGTCTCCCTGGAGAACCCTGACAGACACAATGATATTAGGCTAAAATTCAGCAGGCTAAGTGGAATGGAAGCTTGAGTTCATGGGGAAAAAAATGAAAAAAAGAAGGCTTCCAACTATTTAAGAAAAGTTTGCTCATGAGCTTTAAAAATGTATGACGGTAAAAAAAAAGAAAAAAAGACAAAAACAGGAGACAACAAATAGAAAAAAAAAAACAAAAGAAAAATGTATGACTTTTTAATACATGATTATACTATTTAGATAAATCTAAAAGAATGATGTCATTGTTTTATTTAAAATCGCCAGATTTATTACATGCCAAAAATAATACCTTTTGCGACTTGAAAAAAAATTAGATGGTAACTAAATGTTAGATATCAATGAGAAGTGGGGGGGATGATGCGTAATATCTCAAAAATCTGTTGGGCCTATACAAGCAAAAAGTTGGAAGTCCCTTGAGGTAGAGGAGTAACGAGCAGGCAGGGGACAGGGGGCTGGCTGCTTTGGGCTGCCACTGGCCCAGCCTTAGGGAAGTGGGTGCCGGGGACGGAGGGTCCTGGGTGATCTGGCTCAGCAGCCCCAGGCAGGGAAGCTGACCTGCTCCCCTCAGGGATGACCAGGGGCCTTACAAGAGGGACGGATCACCCACCACACCCCGCTGGCAAGCTGGCCAAGAAGGCAAGAACAATCTGGACAAACTTAGCACAGGCGAGCACCTGGGATAGTGGCAAACTCAGGAAAAAGTAGCAAGAGGAAGGCACATCATTTGCAAGGCTTCAGAGGAATCAGGTCAGAGGGACCCAGAACTGGAGCTGGGGTGCAGGCAGGGGAGGGGTTTAGAAAGAGGCCCCGCAGCTGCTCCGGGAGGTGCCACGGCAGGGGTTGGGTGCCCTGGGATCTGGGATCGCCACCTGGCTCTCACTTCTTACGTGTGAACTTGGCACATCTCTTTACTTCTGTGAAACCATTTTCTTCCCTTGGGTTTTGTTTTAAGTGCTTTGAGCATGTAGCATAGTATAAAAGGGCTCAATAAATGAGAGCTCTTATCATTTTAGTCAATACCATGGCAGCTCAGGTATCATCCTACAATTTTCCGAGCCTTTCAGATTCTCTCTGTCCCATTGGCCATTGTATCAGGACAATGAGGCTCAAACATACTAAAAACATCTCGCTTCTTTTACCTTCAAGAAGAAAATTCTATATACGGTCATTCTGTTATTCCATTTGTATTATGTTTTAAGGATCTTAACCAATGCTTCCTAAACTCCGATCATTTTTTAATAATTATTTGCATGCTATCTTCACAATTTTTTGCTATCTCTGGGACCATCTAACCTGTTATTCACTTAGTAGTTGTCTCTAAAAAAAAAACTTAAAATAATTTATTTTAAAAGGGGAAACCATTTAACTTCCAGGGTTGGGGGGGGGAAATGAATCACTTGTTATCAATAGAAGGCAACTACAAAACAGATCCCACAAGGACTTATTAGATTCTAATTCTAATTCTGAGCTGCAGGTCAGCTGCAGTCTTGCCATCAAGGAGATTAGCAAGCATTAAACAGGAGTTAACAGTGTGTTAGCACCTAACTGAGCCGTCCCCCATCAGGTTATCAGAGAGATCAGAGGAGAATTGAAACGGAGTAACTTCACTAAGTGCCTCAACTTTGAGGGTTACAGACTGAAAATCACCTTGTGCAGTCAGGGATACATGCCCGACCCCTCAGGAAACAGGCATGAGCTGGGAATGAAATGTGGCCCTAGGTCAAGGCTAAGCACCATCTTTGAGGTTTTACCACATTATCTGCCGAAACACCCCAGAGGGTGCCGTGTCCACAGATACGAAAAAGCAAGACACTGTTCAAGCTGAACCCGCCACAAGTGTTTCTGCAAAACAGTTTTCTTATTAGTTTTGGCTCTGACTATTTTTTTTTTTCCTTTCTGAACTTCTGTAATGAAAATGAAGTGGGATCTTTAAAGCCAGAAGGATTCCAAGGACCATCTAGATCTGGGCTAATAAGGCAGCCACAAGCTAAGTTAATTGATTTAAATGAAATGAACTGATTTCCTCAGGGGCCACACGGCACAAGTTGCTACCATATTGGCCGGTGAAGTTAAGAGAACACATCCATCACTGCAGAAAGTTCTCATGGGCAGCACGGGCCTAGATGGCACACATTTTACAAATGGAGAAACTGTAATCTGGAAACTGACACCTGGCATGGCCCCACGGCTGGCAGAGAATCCTGACTCCCGGGCCAGGGCTCTCGCCCTTCATTATCACGGAGGGCTAACATAGAGCTGATGTGCCGAATCCAGAAGCTGCCCCCGACACTCCCTCGGCACGCCTGTATCAGCCGCTGCTGTGCTTCCTCAGCTCTGTTGAGGGCGTCTCTGACTCTCTGGGCCAAGGCTGGGCTGGAATGTTACAAGCAGGGTGCAGCCTGTGACTGCTGGGCAGCAGGGGCTCTCAGGACCTCTCTGCGGAGACGGGGCCAGGTTACTGCAGCAGGGGCCAGGCTAGGCCTAACATGCTTGGAGAGACTTACATCAGTGATGCTCTCGATAATTTCGAAACTGGCCACGTTCTCGTCCCACTTCTCTCTGAGGCCCCCGGCGACCGGCTTTATGCAGTCCCACACCTTCTCTGGTGTCCCGCACACGATGCCTTCTCCTCGGTACCTGGAGCACAAAAAGGAATGTGACCCCAAAGCATCAGTCAAAACGGTCTTTCCTGGGATTAGGTACAAGGACTTGAGGGCGGAATGTGCCGGGTCTGTACGTCTCTTTAGGACAGCCTTGCAGAGAAATGCCTGAAATTTACCAGCCCCCCAGCCCCCCAGCCCCCAGGCCTGTAGAAAGGGACAGAAAGCTTTCACAAGAATGTGGTTTGCTGAAAATGATTTCGCTAAAAACGGAAGACCATGCTGCTCGTGAATACAGCTCTGGTGCCTCGATCCCAGGGTGCCAGGGTTGACTGCGCTCTTGCATGTTCTCTCCTGTTCAGAGGCCCTCTGGAGGGCTGCGGCATCGCTGACCGACTTCAAACAAGGTATGCACTTACAGGTTCCCTGGGAACTCCACAGACGGCCTCCAGGAAACAGAAACTCCATTCTGTCAAAAGGCACAGAATCGTAGAAATTCAGGTTTAGCAGGGTTCTGGGACATCCTGACTCAACCCCTGTTTTACATAAAAAAGGAGTCCCACGCCTTAAGAGACGAGGCTGTCCAAGGTCACCCAGCAATACTGGCCCAGCTGGACCAGTCTGTGCTCCGCAGGAGGAGGAGGAGAAAGGGATCTTAACCTGCGTCTCCAAGAACTGCCATGGTTTTCAAAGCACCTTAAAAGCTGCCCTGCATTTGGTTTCCTTGAGCAATTTATTAAAAATAAAAACTAAGCAGAACTATTCCCAGGCCGCGCTCTGGGAACGACAAAGAGAGGGGCGCGTACTGTAAGGAACGGAGGCTTTGGAGCCTGCTGCCTCCAGCCAGGTGAGCGCGGCAAGTCCCTCAAGGAAAAGGCCAGATACACTTAGCGCCTGGGGTCACTGAACGCACACGAGGCCCAGTATTCATTAGAGAAGTAACCCCCTTGAGTCCCCTCCGCAACCCAGCTCCGGGAGACAGCGGTGCAGAGGCCAGCGGGGAGAGGACGAGCCCGGGGGCTTCGAGGACCCCGGCCCCGCGCACGCCTCCCGCCCGGCTCCTCGCTCACGCCTTCGCGGCACGTCTTCCAGCCCGACGTGTCTCGCCGGTACCGCAGGGTCTTCTCCGCCACCGCCTCGCCCACCTGCGCGGCCAGCGCGGGGTCCATCGCGCCGGGAGCTGCGCCGAGGCCGCGGGGCCGCACCTGGCCGCGGCCTCCAGGCAGCCTCCGCAGCCCCGCCCCGGCCCGGGATTGGCCGCGGCCCTCAGACGGGCCCTGGCCGCGCGGGGATTGGCAAGGCGGGAGGTGGCGGGGTCCGGCCCGCTGGTGGCGTCACCGCCTGCGTGGGCCCCGCGCGCTCCCAGCGCCGGCCTGCCGGGCCCGCCCCCTGCCCCGGGGGCTGGGAGGGGCGCTGGGGCGGGGAGGCCGTGCGGGGTGCGGGGCCGGGGTGCGGGGCCGGGGGCCGGGGGGGCGCGCCGAGCCGGGGGCCTGCTTCGGCACGGTCGCTCTCAGCCACGCAGGGCCGGGCTGAAAGTCGCAGCAGAAACAGCCTCCGGGAGCTGCCGCACGGGTGGCAGGGGGAGCAGCGCCGGGGCCGGGGGGCCTGTTTGCGTGCTGGTGGCGGGGAGGGTGGCGGGCGCGCGCGGGCCGCGGGGTGGAGAGAAGAGCGCTGCGCCTGAGGTGCCGAGGAGCGAGCGTTGAGAAGTTTGCCAGAGATTATTTGGGGAGGCAGCAGGAGGCGGAAGAATCGCGCCTCCCACTTCCCGGCCTGGGCAGCTGGGCATAGCTGGGCTTGGGAAGAGGCAGTCCTGGCCATGTTCAGCTGGAAATGCCCGGTGGACCTCACAGTGGGTGACAGGAGATGGGGGTGCGCAGGCATCTGGGCAAGGGCCCGGCCTCGAGAAAGACCCCTGCGAGTTCTGCCTTCCCGGAGGCCCTGAGCACGCTTGGCTTCCTCCCCTTTCAGCGCTATCCTCAGTTAAGTATCTGCCAAGGGCAGTGCTGAGGTCTGTTTTTGCTTTCTTTGTATGTGTGTACTCATTGTTTCAGTTAAAAAAGTTTGAAAGAAATGTTTGGAAGAGTGGTGTAAACAAACTGACACTTGAAACCCCTGTTTGGAAGATGTGATGGGCTGCCAGGTTGTGATGGGAAATTAGGGAGCCCAAGTTCTAAACCCCGATGCACCCGCTATTTGCTGTGGGGTTTGGGGCAGGTCACTTAACCTCTCTGAGCCTCCTTGTCCAACAGTGAAATGAAATAATAATTAATGTCTTCCAGCACCATCGTGAAGGGCAAGAGAAATAATGCACACGAATATTCCCAGAAGCCATCAGAAAAGGTTTTTAACTTAACCACATAAGAAATTAAGCACACCAAAAAGACTGTTGAAAGTCAGATAATTATATGAGAAAAAGGAGCAAATTTAGCTAAAAGTGCGTTTTCAACCTGTCTATGAATAGGAGTTAGGTTAAACAAATCACAGGCTATCCATTTAGTGGGCTATTATGTATCCTTTAAAAACCACAGTGGCCCAGATGAGGAAGGTTTACTAAGAAGTGGGGCTGGAGCAGACAGGAAATGCTCAGTGTAGCCAGCACGTTGGCAGACCGTGGAAACAGGAGTTCATATCACCAGAGAACTTTACTCTCTGTAAGTGAAATAAATGGTATGTAAAACTTAATTAAATATTAAGTTCTTGTCCATGCCTACTCCCAAAACAAAGGCTTTATATATATACCGATAGGGAAAGAGATCCATTATAGATATACATAAATGTGAAGAAAAAAAAAAAAGAAGCAAATCGAATGACATTTTGTGGATAAGAAATCCACAAACTAGAGACAAACATATGCTTAGAATATTTGCTTTAGAGGGGTAAAGAATAAACAGTTAAGAGTGGAGAGTAATACCATGGGATGTTTCCTTTTGATTTTATATCATCATGTACTATTTATTTTAATTACTAATGTATAGGACGTTTTAAAATAATACATATCTCATTTGAAAAATCCATTGCAGCATTACTTCTGTGAAGCTCTAGTTCTGAGAACTTCTCAGGCTGGAGGCCTATGAAAATTTTGTTTGGGGGATATGCCACCATGAAAACAAGCTGAGTGGAAGGAAGCGTTGCTGCAGAAAGTGGCTTTTGTTAGTTATCAATCATTTAAGAGATTTTTTTTAACTTTTCAAAATGGGCCATGGAACATGGGTTTTAAAAATTTGAAATTGAGTGTCCAAATGAATGTGATCTACCCCATTGACATTTAGCATTACAAGAGACTGTAATCCTTGCTCCCAGGAAGCGGGAAGCCCTGGCTATATGACCTATTTGGAGAAAAAAACTGTTTATCCCCCAGACTGATGATAAACTGGCAGCAGGAGGCCCCTGAGGTGCTGGCTTAGCCTCTGGAGGCTGCACAGGGTCAGGTGGGCACTGGCTGGGTACCCAGGAGGGTGGGAGCTGCCGGGGGCAGTGATCTAGTTTGCAATCTGTTGAGGCTGCAGTTCAGAGCTGAAGGGGAAGGAGGAGCGACTGAGCTCTGTAGCTTCCATGGATCAGAGCCTCTCCTACGGTGTCCTCGGACTGCAGAGTCACCCAGTTGTCCAGAGCAGACCTCACTGAAGTCCTAGTTGAAAAATACATGTATACAGGGTAGGGGACCCTTAGACTCAATGGCTCAACTTCGCCTTCTAACTTAAACCACCTCCAGACCTCTGCGGGGAGGGGCTCAGGTGTCCAGTGCTGGAATTCTAAAAGCACCTGAACAGAATATTTGATTTCTACTCAGACAGCGTGGAGAATCGTGTGCGTATGTGTTCTATACTCAGATACATGCCTGCTGAGGCAGGTGTGTTGGCAGTGTCTCTGTGTGCATGTCCGCCTCTTCAGTCTTCACCCAGCTCCGCTAATTCAGCTCTGTCTTACTGTCCTGAGCACGTTACCTGCCTGTGCCATTCAACTAACAATGAGACCATTACGTGAAGAGGTAGAGACTTTTATCCCCATTTTACAGGTTACGTATCCAAGGACACAGAGGCAGTAAGGGGCGGAACTGCATCACACACCCAGTCCCTGCTCCCAGAACCCACATTTTTCATCATAATGCTGTACTGCCTCCCACTTCCTATATGGAGATGCAGTGTTTACCATGAAATGCGCAGTCAAAAAGCAACAATCTACAAACCCTAAAAAGAAGGAATAATCACACACACACGTGTGCACACACGGAGGAGCTGGGAAATAAACCTATAAGAATGCTGCCCTAGACTAGGGGAAGTTAGTCTTTCAGAGGGGTGCAGAAAGCTTTTCTCCACTGCCCGGCATCGCAAATCCAGAGCTCGATGGGTGACGAAGGAGAGGATCCTCAGGCTGCTGAGATGACCGCCAGGCTCTTCTTACCAAGAGAAGTTCACTCTTTATATTTCATGGGCATTCTTGTTCTGAGCTCTGAGAGCTGAGCAGATTTTGCTATGTAAGTGTTTACAGGAGAGATTTAAAAATCATTCCTCAATAATAGTTGGACCAAAGGGTGGAAATTGCCTCCCTTCTCATTTCTTATTCCTCCCATTATTAAAAACCAAAGGAATATCGTGGAACCACAGTCATGCAAAGGGATCTTCGCAGTGTAGGTCTGGGCTTTCCGTTCAGACACTGGGGCTGGATATCCGATTTGCATGCGGTGCCTTTGTCAGAAGCCCATTCAGAGACAGTTCACAGTGACGGTGGCTTCTGCAGCCAAGGCGTGACTAGGCAGCTGATCCACATGAGAGAGGCGCAAAGGGCCGGTCAACAGAGGGAAATATGCTGGTGATCAAAGAAGTGCAAACTAACTAAAATAAGGAGGTAGATTTTTTTCACCGGATTATGTAGTGTGACAATATCAAGTACTGTATTGGCGAGGCTGTAAGAAAAATGGTCCTCTCATGTCTGCAGAGAGAGGATGTGTGTGGGTCTGACAGGTGAAGACAAACAGAGGAGCAGCTAGTAAAACTGATAATATGCTCATCCCCTATGAGCCAGCAATTTCTTTTAGGAGTACCACTATCCACTTTTAAGTAAATCCTGGCACATGTGCAGTGGAGGACATAGAAAAGATGTTTAGTGAAATATTTTTAGTAGCAGAGAAGTGGAAATAATTTCAATGTCCATCAATAAGAAAATGGATAAACACCATGCAGTTTATTATAAGATGAAATACTATGCCACAGTTATACTAAGTTAGCTTGATATATGTATATTTCTCCAACAAACCCTCAAAACATAAATATGTCCAATGATCATACAATATGGTAGCATTTACCTAAGTAAATTGAACTGACATATTGTTTATGGATGTCCATGCATATGATTTACACACACATATAACTATAAAGAATTAGTGGGATGGAAATACACCAAACTCTTCCTAGTGTAAGGAGAATGAGACTTAGTGTCAACAGAGTGTAGACTTTAATTATATCTGTAAGGTTTGTTTTTATTACTACTACTGCTAACTAAGTGGCTAGATGGCTAAATGCAATTAAAATTTCAACCCATGGTGGGAATATGGGTGCTTGACACACTGTTCTTTGGACTGTTCTATATTTTAAAAATTTCTATAAATTGAAGACATCACTGAGTACTAAGAGCCCAGGTGAGACTCACACTTTCTTCTCAGGTGGCAGGGCCTGATTGTCCCCGACTCCCGATGGGGTGTCTGTGCACTTCCACGCAGACAGGTGCTCCCAGCAGTGCCCGGGGCCAGGGCCAGCCAGGCTTTTCCGAGATGTGGTTCCCGTGGCACTGTAGGACATTTAATTTTGAGCAGACTGCAACCTCCTGGAACTGTCATGGTAAGAAATTTGGAAATATGTACCTCCCCGTTCATGAATCTGGATGTACTCTTAAATGGCATTATTTATGCTGAATTTCTTTCTGCTTGGAATTAGCAGCAGATCCTGGAATGCACTCATATTCCATGTCATTCGTGATTCATTCACGGCAGCTCCAGGGGCTGAGGGCTGAGACCTGAACCACAAGGAAGTGAATCCTGCCACCACCACGTGAGCTTGGAAGAGAACCCCAAGCCTCAGATGAGATGCCAACCCTGGCCGACGCCTTGCTTGCGGCTCACCAGGACCCTGAGCTGAGGATCCAGCTAAGCCGTGCCTGGATTTCTGACCCACGGAAACTGTGAGATGATAGAGTTGTGTTGCTTTAAGCCACCGGATTTGTGCAGCAATAGAAAACGGATACATTATCTATTACGTGCCAGTTACTGGCAATGCAGAAACGCATGGAACACCACTCTTGCTCCAAAGGCACTCACAGTTTGGTGGAGGAAACAGAAACGTAAAAACACAAAATAGAGTAGAAAGAGTTACCGTGGAAACATGAATAGGGGCACATTCCTCGTGAACCATGGCAGGCTGAGAGATCAGACACGTTCTGGTGCAATGCACATATCAGGTTGGTGGAGCTGGGCGCTTTCCAGGGTGGCTGGACCACAGGATGCATTTGAGAACGTGGGAGTGGAGGATGCTGGAGCAAAAGGCAGAGGAAGGCGTGGATATGGTAAGGAGCCGCTTGGAAAGCTGTGACCAGAGAGGTGGATTCTGCCTGGAGGCAAGGAGAGCCATAGCAGATGGCAAGGTGGATGTAACATAGTTACAGAAGGATGCCCTGGTAGCTGGGTGTAGCCGTTTGGCAGTTTGATGTAATTATGAATTCCAAAAATATAATTGGATCATGCTTGTAAACTGATCTGTTAATCTGGGCATGATTGAGTTACGATTAGGGCATTGATTGGGCCACGTCAGAAGGGTGTTGAGCCCCATCTCTTGGTGGGTGGGAGAAGAAAATATAAAAGGCATCACAAAGAACAGAGTTGCAGCAGCTCTGAAGTTGGAGTTTTGATGTTGGAGTTTTGATAGTGGAGAGAAGGCCCCAGGAGAAGAGAAGTGAGCCGTTCTCCTGAGAGTCTACAGCTGACCTTGTGGAGGAAACAGAGGAGCTAAGCCCGGAGAGAAATGCAGCCCCAGGAAGAGAGGAACCCAGGAAGCCTGAACCCTGGCAAACGCCTGCAGCTGTCTCACTCCAACACACGGCAATGGACTTTGATGAGAGAAAAAACTTACGCTTTATGGCCTGGTAACTGTGGATTTCTACCCCAAATAAATACCCTTTATAAAGACCAACCCGTTTCTGGTATTTCACATTAGCACCCCTTTGGCTGACTAATACACTGGGTAAGTTGGACTGGAGGGGCCATGGAAACTCCTTGCAATCATGGAAAGAAAAAACAAGGGCCTGAGCTAACAGAGTAGCAGGGCAGTGGAGATGGTGAAGCAGGAGTGGATTTGGGAGATGCTTAGGAGACAGACTCATGCCCAGATGTCAAGCTTTGGTGACCAAGTGATGGTGGTGCCATCCATTGATTTATGGATTCAGATCTCGTGGTATTGATGCAATGAATGCACTTACACGGGCAGTAGTCTTTAGATTGTCTAGGAAGTACACGTGGCAGATGTAGTAATATTACATGTTAATAATATTACTTAATCCACAATGCCAATCCCTTGCTTCGAAATGTCTACCCTTTTGTAGACTGTCACTCAATAGGACAGCTCTGTGGTTGGTTCCTGATTAAAATGACTGTCTCTAGACATAAAGTCCAAGGACAAGTATCTACCTAATCCAAGCTAGAGCTGAGAGGTGAAAAAAACAGGGAATTCTGAAGATGTTTGGTGCCCTGGCTCCAGTTGAACCTGAGGCCAGCTGGGTTCCCATCCTTCCCAGGTAAATGAGCCAATAAAATCCCTTAGGGGTTTTGTGGCTTCCAGTGCAAGCATCCTGGCTAATTAATACAGAGACACAGGCCAGTAAACAGAGTACAGTAAGCTCTGGATAAATCTTAGGTGCTTTTGTCGCTGCTGAACTGATTATTCACACGAACAAAGCACTAGGAGGTCTTTCAGGGCAGCCACCTCATTTCCAGGTGCTTTTTATGGACTTCTGATTTCTGGAAGTTAAAAGGGAGCCTAGCCTCCAGGATGTGTAAGTCCATTGAGGTTGGTGGGCCACACTGTGGGAGATGTTTGTGTGGGATGTGGTGGGAGGTGTGGGAGGTGGGCAACATGGGAATCCCAGTGGGTTCCGTGTAATATTTTAGGTAATCTAAGCACCTCTTAAAATAAATGTATATATATATATATAAATAACATTTTTGTAAGCAAATACACATATATGCATATATATATATATATAAAAGAATAAACTGCAATAGAATGAAAAAAAAATAAAATAAAATAAAAAAAATTAATATACAAAAAAAAAAAAAAAAAGGGAGCCTAGCAAATACATACAGTTCACGCAGAGGATTGAGGACAAATGCTGACAACTCAGGCGAGGTCCCCGATCTGGACACGAGGCCTGGCCTGCACAAGTCCTGTGGCATCCCCGATGGAGGCAAGGAAGGAAAGTGCTCTTGAAATGATGCCCAAAAGGGCTGGAGGAGCTGCCGTGCCCTGGACACAGGGGCACCCAGGAAAGTGGCCCTGTGGGTGTTACGGCCGCAGCCAGCAGCCGTGGTGCCTGGATGTGCCCCCCACGGGGTCTAGCACACCCAGGAGTGCTCATCTTTCTTTCCAGGTACATACATATGCTGTAGGATTTCAGGCCAGCACCAGCCCCTCGGGAGTCACCTCCTCTCTAGGGTGGACACCAGAGGAAGGGCCTAGACGTTTGAACAAACCAGGAGGCTCGGGTCTGTGGTCAGCTCCGGCCCAGACTCGGCCTTCCCGCTGCCGAGCTGGCCCCCGGCCCCCGGGAGCTTGCGCTGGCCGCGGCCGGCCTGGAGGTACTGGTCAGCACGGCTGTTCCGCTGGTCGCCGCTGGACGCCGCCGACGTGGACTCAGACTCCGTGAGGGATGGCTCACGCTCGGGCCGCGCTCTGGGCTCCAGAGGGCGCTGCGGGTACTGGGATTTTCGGGAGCCTGGCTTTTTGCGCACAGACATTGGCTTCTCCGGGCGCTCCTCCAGGCCACCACTCCAGGATGCGTCGTGCATCCTTGGCACGGCCTCAGGAGCTCTGGCCTGACTTTCGGACCTGTCACTGATATAAAAAAGAGGCGCCTGGCGGGGGTCCATCAGGGAGCAGGGGTAGAAAGACTTCTCCTCGTCCTCTTCACTCAGCTGTGGGGAGCAATATTGTCGCACGTTCCCGGGGTACTTCACAATGTCACCTGAGCCACCTGTGTCGAAATGTCCTCCTGGCCAGAAAGCTGGGTGGGCTCCTGTGTAAGAGTCACGTTCGTTGACGATATAGCATCTGGGGGCACGGGCCCTCTGCCCCTGTGCCACCGAGGCCGGGGCCGCAGGCCCACGGAGAGGAGGGCTGAGCTGCTGGAAGTCTTTTCGGAAAAGAGGTTCTGAGCGAACATCTTCCAGGCGCTTCTTGAAGGTCACAGGTGGGCAGGATCTGTACCTGTGAAGGTCGCCTGTGCTTGCACATGCACCTCGTGGAGACCTGTAAGACAGACGTGATTAAGAAGCGTTGGTGGTCTCAGAGCCCCACACCTGTCAAGCGCTGTAAGCTAGAACAGGGGTTCTCTCAGCATCTCCCCCAAACCTGCTTCCACAGTGCCAGTGGGTATTCTGTTCATGCTGTGCACGGAACTGGGTTCAATGGGCCTCTTTACTTCTGAAAATTTCAGGGCCCTTAATATAACGATGTTCATCATGAATGTCCACGAATGGTGTAGGGCAGGGGCTGTTTGGCGAATCTGCTTCGTCAGTGGACGGTCTTTTCATCCAGGAGTGTGTAGTGAGATTCAGGTTTGTAGATCTCGTGTGAGTTCACTGCTCCTTCTCAGGCTGCTCAACAGAGGTCCGGCCTCTCGGACATGTCCCCGGGCTGCCACTGGGTGACGCTATACCCGTGAGAACATTCTCATCACGTCTTGAATCTGCACAGCGGTCCTTGTTCGACCCCCAGGACCCACCCAGGAGAGCTTGAGGCCCTTCCTCCTTGTCAGGGCCCCACACAGACGTGAAGCCAACTGCTCACAGAGCAAGACTGCAAGTTCTTTGTTCACTTAGGCATTGTCTTAAAAACACAAAAACCCCACCCCCAACCTTTTTATTTTATTTATATCACTTTCAGTGTGTTAAAGTCAGTTCTAAACATAATTCTCTGTATGAGTTTGGGCCAGTGCAGATCTAGTCTCTCCATCCTTCTAGATGTTCTGCCTCCTTAATCAAGGAAGGCAGGATTCTTTCTTATGCATAAGGAAGACTGAAACAGTTGAGCCCCATATATCACATGAGATGCTCTTGGCCATGACAAGAGCGAAAATATAAAAACTATTGCCAGTGATATGGCCAGTCCGGAGGTAAAAATTAAAAGATAAAAAATTAAAAAGGGCATTTTCTTTTCCTAGGCTGTAGGAATTTTCTAGGTTGGCAGGAAGGTTTGCTTACAGGTTCTATGGCAGAGAGCCTAAAGGAAGAATTTGTCCTGTTTAACACATTTTGTCCTCCCCCTATTTCTTAGTCCCACAGGTCAGTTTCTTGACCCCACAGTTTTGTGGCAGAATTGGAATTTAAAAGTCTTGGCCTCCTGAAACTGTCAAGGCCTTCAAATTCTGAAAGACTCATTAGCCGGCGCTTTCTGGCTCTCGGCCAACATTGGCATCACATTCCAAGAAACCAGGTTTCCAGCTGGGTAGCACTTAAGCCTCACCTGTTTGTATTGTGCTCCTGCCAGGATTTGGAGGTGCCAAGAGGTGGTGAGCTGGGACTCCTGTGCCCTAGCCTGGGGCTCTGGGGCACGGATTGGGCAACCGTCTCGATGCGGGCAATCTTGTTGCTTGGTGAGCCGGAACTGGCCACATTGCCGTTGTTTTGGGGCCTGGCCAATTGAGCCGAGGCCAGCTGGCTGTCCAGGTCGCTGTCCTTTGGAAGCCTCTTTGTACTTTCCTCCTGGGTCTGGATTCGAGCTGTAGGTGGAGGCAGGACCCGTGAGAAGACTGGCTCCCAGAGTGGGACACGTTCAGGTTCATTCAGACAGAAGAGTTTTTTTGACTTCTAACAGCTGGGTCTACAAACGAATACACCTAACCCAGATGATCTGCAATTCAAATCATTTCATCACAGAAAGTTGGAGTTGGAAGGGAGTTTAGGAGGAAGAATCAAATGAACCCCAAGGCTTTAAAGACACACCAACTGATGTCCCCAGGAGGCAAAGCATTAGAGCTTTGGGGCTCCGGTTCTTTATCTGTACAGTGGATATAGTAAAATTTTTTTGCAGTTACAATTTTTGGAAACAGTTCATGCAACATTCTGAAAAAAAAAAGTAGCTTTGAACTGAGAAAATGAGCCCTGGAAAATGCCATTGGTATACTGAGAAAGTCTAGGTAGGTTTTGGTTTTTGAAGGCGATCCTGACCCAAATGTAATTAAGCTCAAGTGGCAAATAATACTTGGCAATTAAAGTCGTGTTTTATGGCATGAGTCATGGTCTCCTTCCAAAGTAATTGCCCTTTATAGGTGTCTCTTTAAGAGATGGAATGGGATAGGTATAACCCATAGTCCCTCATGATCTAGATGCTTCCCTGGAGGGAACTAGGTCCCTTCTAATTAGCCCAGTATGAAAACAGCTAAAAGTGTGGGGCCATACAGCCTTTGTGGGTTCCATTTTCATTTTCATTCATTTTCTGAGGAATTATGTGGACTGTGCCTTCTTTTTTTTTTTTTTTAAGGAGGCACTGGAGATTGAACCCAGGACCTTGCACATGGGAAGCAGGTGCTCAACCACTGAGCTATACCCACTTCCCATGGACTGTGCCTTTTGATGGTGCCCAAGGAGCCTTCTGGTGCACACCACCATCTGAGTGGGTCCACCAGCACACGCAGGTGTTTGAGCTGCACCTGTCTGCCCTTTCTCCCTCAGGCCACACCAGGATCCTGCTCCTTAGCCTTTCTTTCTGGGAGGTGGTTCTTTTCTTTTCCACTCAATGAGCCCTGGATGGGAAAAGTTTGTTCATGTGCGGCTGGAGGACATGGGAAGAGGTGTGTTCTTAGAGTCACAGGGTTTGGATTTCCTACCAGGAACTTATTTTTGTGGTTGTGTCTGCCCATCTGCAGGGATGTGACAGAGAACCAGAGCCTGAGGGGGCTGGACCCAGGCGGAGAGCTGGGGAGGGGCCTGGGAAGGAAGAGATGGGCCCTGTGTGTGTGTGAGGTTGTGCACAAAGGGGAACAAGACAAAGACATTCTTAGGGATTCTCTCCAGATTTTTGTATTTCTTTTTCTCCCTTACTTTACAACTTCTTTCTGGTTTCAGACACATTTTAGAGTTACTCACAGGCCTTGGTATATGTCAAAATTGTATATTTAAATCAATATTTATTTCCCTAGATTTTATTATGGCTAGAAAATTATGAAGACCATAGGTTATCAGGGATTTATGTTGATAGTGAGCATTGAACTGCTATATTTTAAAATGTCCCCCAACTGACATACCAGGCCGATGCATGTTTTTCGTTTATTTGTTGATTTTTCTTTTTTTCTTTTTTTTTTTGAGGTAACTGGGGCCAGGGATTGAACCTGGAGCCTGGTATGAGGGAAGCCAGCGCTCAACCACTGAGCCACACTGGCTTCTCTGAGTTGGTTTTTTCATTTGTTTGGTTTGTGTTTGTTTTTGTTTTTAGGAGGCACTGGGAGTTAAAGCCAGGACCTCCCATGTGGGAGGCGGGAGCTCAACTGCTTGAGCCACATCCACTTCCGCCTTCATGTTTTTTGATACTTACCTTCTACCATTTGGGCAACCTTTTTCTTATCTTCAGATCGTGCCTAAAATATAAAGGATACTCATATGTTTGTTTTGCATTTAGAGGGAAGCAATAACAAATATTATTCTTGGGGGAACATATTCATTGCTCCTATCCATGGAATCACACCATGACTGAACTACAGCTGCTACCTGGGGACCTTGTGCTCCTAGCTCAGGCCGGTCATTTGAGTGAATAAATGCAGATGCCTGAGAGCTAAAGGTTTATGCCCAGCTAGTTGTAGCTTCAAGGGCAGCTTTTCCATAGACCATGTTTAATAAGGTCAATAGTTAATTTGCCTGAGCGGCAAAAAAGAAAATACGTATCAACAATACTGTAGACATGGACTTCCACAGAAGGATCCTTTGCAACAACAAATGAAGCCCCAGTTTGACTGTCTATAAAACTGGTTGGTGTTTCTTTGCATGAATTGATATTCATATAAGTTGTTCTTCTTAAAGGTGGAAGGATTTCGTGCTTGGGGTTCTGAGACTAGGATGAAAGGAGCAACACTCAGGATGCAAAATTTAAGGAGGTACTCTCAGGGTCCCGACAGTGTGGGTTAAACACCACCCTTCAGGTGGGTGCCTCCTTAAATTGTATGCCCCGGGAGCTACACTCACCTTATCCTAGGAGACGCCCCTGGGGTATGCAGAAGAGGAGACTTTGTGGAGGGTTTGGGGAGAGTTTGCCCCCTTCTGCCTGCTCTGATAGATAGGGATGGAGCCAGATGGGAAAGAGGTAATGCCAGCCACAATGCAGAGATGATGAAAGAGGCGAGTCATTGAGTAGAAAGTGCCGACGGGCTTAGATGTCCAAGCTGACACAGGGTGGGGAGAAGGAGCTCTTCCTCTTTTCCTCCCATCCCACCACAACCTGCAGACGAGCACAGCACACTGGCACGCTCTGGCCACTGGAGGGCTGAAGTGCTCAGGGCATCGACAAGGCCCTTTGGAGACGAGGCCACCAGGGAAAACCACGTGCTGGCTGTTCCTGGGCAAATGTGAACCATTCCTGGGTATTCTCATGAATAAATCTGACAGATCCTGGCGGCGGTGGTGGGGTGCACCACAGGGGGTGGTAGCCCAGAGTCATAACAATTTCAGATTTTGGTCATGCAGTTGACACGCACAATCACAAAAATTACGTGATACTTGCATTTTGGATCTGCATTTTGAGTTGATGGTTGCTGAGCTTTAATGATCTTGCGATACTCTGAAGGTAGTAGATCAACATGCTAGAACAGAACAAAGAGGATAATATACTTCAACTGGTTTTTCAGCTCTTCTGGCTGGTGTGATGTTCCCAGCTCAGCTGTATGTCAGGAACAACAGTTTCCCATGCCAGGTGTGGGCTACCCACTGAACCCTCCCCAAGGACAAAGTGTATCCAGGTGTTCACAGGCTGGCAAGCACTGGGGAGGGGCTGCTTTCCTGTCCTCATCCTTGCTTCTCATAGCAACTTCCACTGCTTGGCACCCAGAATTCTGTACAGGTGATTACAATAAGGAAGGGGCAAAGATGGGGTAAGGCATTTCACAACGTCTCAAGCCTTTAAGTCAAAACAAACAAAGTCAGTCTGCTGAATTTTGAAATTCCTTTTCCATATAATTTAAACTTCTGGAGAATAAGGGAATGATGATCATGACATTAAGCTCTGCTATGGTGGCCACAATAATTGATGAGAAACAGTTTATGAATCGATAAAAACCTGAATAGGGGTGGAGTCCTCACTGCCCCCCGCCGCCCAAGACCTAGCAGCTACATCTCTGTACCCTCTGGCTTGATCCTCTGGTGTGCAGCTCAGAGGCCCTGTTTAAATCATCAGGTTGGCATAAATGGCTTTTGAATGAGTGAATTAACTTTTTATAATTATTGCAAAGCAGTGGTTTTTTTGTTAGCCAAACACGCAGAGGTCCTCAGAAGATGGCACGGGAGTCTGCGTGTGGTACTCACAAAAGCAGCAGTGCCACTGGCAGGATGACCACAGGGCTACTGATGTACCCAACCACAGAGCCGAACCACCGCGGAAAGTCATTCTCAATTGTTTCTGACACTATGTCATACATTTTCTCTTGTCCACTGTAGGAAAGAAAAACACGATGCCAAATTTTACTGCTTTTGGCAGAAGGATGCTACAAGACATCAAAAAATGGCTAGAGGCCTGGAGCACAACCCTAAAGTCACTTACAAAGCGAGAATAAAGACCAAATGTAAAAATTTCTAACGTTCCCAACAACGCGGTCATCTAATTAATACATTCAGTTTGATGGTGGAATCAATAATTACATCGGTTGTGGGTGTGTGTGTGAATAGTGCACATAAAGATAGACCCTAAACCCTACATACATGCTTGTTGAAAACTGGCTTAGAGTAAAGGCTACGTGGAGATAGCTCTAGGAGTTTCTGATGGCTACTGCTAGATAATGTAGAGGAAAAAGTGATGTCGGCTATCTTTTAATAAAAAGCTTTCGAGTTTTGGAAGGGGAAGATTTACCAGGTAGAAATTTTTGCCAGCATAGGAGCAAGAATGTTTCTTTTTTTTTTTCAGTTTAAGAATGCTGTATCTTTTTTTTAGGTACTGGGGCTGGGGATTGAATCCAGGACCTCATATGTGAGAAGCCGGCGCTCAACCACGGAGCCACATCAGCTCCCTTGAGTTGGCTTTTTTCATTTGTCTGCTTGTTGTTTTTTTGTTTTCAGGAGGCATCAGGAACCGAACCCAGGACCTCCCATGTGGGAAGCAGGCACCCACATGTGCTTGAGCCACATCCACTCCCTGCTGTATCTTTTAAAGATGAGCACAGAGATAATTATCTTTGAGGGCTGCCTGCTAGCAAGGAAAGAGCACCTGGTTTGGATTGGGAAAAAAAACCACGAGTTTGAGATCTTTGTTTTTTACTTGTTCTGTAAGCCGGGAGGACAATTCAACTCAATGTAGAGAGCCTTCCACTACAGCTGTCAGTAGCTCCAGGTAGAGCTGATTGAGCTAAAATAACTTACCTGAATGGCCCACAATTTAGAGATGGTTTGTACCGGACAATAGCAAATATGGTTGGCAGCATGCATAGGAATAGCATAAAGAGGAGCATTGCCAAGTAGAAGTTGTTGGATCTGCAAAGAAACCAAATGCCATGTGCTACGTTCACTCCATGGTCAGCTGCTGAGGATGCAGACGTCCAAAGAACCTACACAGAAACTGCAGTCCTGGCTTTTCACAAACAGAAAATCTTCCTCCCCTTGTTGTTTAGAAATGGGTTGGTATCATAAGGTCACATGCAGCCAAGAAATTTAGAAATCAGTGCTCAAAGGATTATCCAGCCCAGCCTGTTCATCTAGTATTTACTGAGCACCTGCCCACCTCGAACCCCCCCTGTACTCATGGCCATCACCCAATAATCTCAATTCATGGGACACACACACATATATAAAAGCCAGCCTTCTAGCCTTATATATATATAAACACCCATGTCACTGTAAAATATAAATACATTGTCATATGGGTCATGGTCAAAAAGTTTGAAAGCAACTGATTGGCATACATTAAAATCAAGGTGTTCAAAATATGTTATGAATTCACCAATGGCTAAAATGAAAAACATAGAAAGTAAGTGTGGATGTGGAGCAACTGGAACTCTCAAATAATGCTGGGGGATGTGTAAAGTGGAGTAACCACGTTGGACAATTTTTTGGTGCTGCCTACTAAAGGTGAACATACATATACCTTGTGTCCCAGCAATTGTTCCGGGTACATACCCAACAAAAGACTCAACGCGAATCCACAAGGCAGCATTAGTCATTATAACGAAGAGCTGGACACAACCCACACGCCCATCAACTGCAGCACGGATAAAGGAATTGGGGTGTATCTCCCCAATGAGATGACTTCACAAACACAATGTTGAGTGAAAGGAACTAGATACAGAAGAGCACACACTGAGTGGGTGCATATGAGGCAAACATCGAATCTATGCTCTTACAAGTCAGTAGTGACTGGAAGAGGGCACAAGGGAGCTACTGGGTGGTGTTTGTCTTCTGTTTCTTGATCTAGGTGCTGGTTACACATTTGTGTTCAGTTTGTGAAAAATTTCAAGCTGGACACATAATGATTTTTACACTTTTGTAAATGATTTTTAATCTTCAGTGAAAAGTTTTTTTTATTTTTTAACATGGGTTATGAGCTCAGAGGAGATACGATTAATTCCAAGAGGGGAACACTAGGAACAAGAGGACGGGCAGAGGTGGGGAGACCCCCTTGCTGGAGGGTGCCATTGGCTAAGGCAGGTGTGCATGATATAAATGCCCTGTGTGTGAAGCAGACCTTATTCTCACTGACCTGGATGCTCGGAACACTTGCTGGTGGGGCACGTTGCAGGTGAGCACAGCCCAGCTCCTC
Source organism: Tolypeutes matacus (assembly GCA_026826555.1). Classification (NCBI taxonomy): domain Eukaryota; kingdom Metazoa; phylum Chordata; class Mammalia; order Cingulata; family Chlamyphoridae; genus Tolypeutes; species Tolypeutes matacus. Next base: position 7,460,915 of record JAKSZT010053833.1, read on the forward strand.
AGGTACATGAGTCCAATCAGTTTGAGGACGTTGAATGCTGGGAGACACGGGGAGAAGAAAGCCCCCATCCTGGGGCCGTGAGGACAGCTCAGGTTAGCCTAGGGTCTCGTCTAGGACAACCTCAGGGCTGTGGTCCAGAAGGCCCACAGAAGAACATGGTGTTGAGACCTTGGGATTTACAGCCTGTATTTACAGAGCCGGAGAAGCCCTCCGAAGGTCTGACATCCCAACCCTCCACCTTCTGGAAATAAGAAAAGCCACTTCTACAGGTAGGTAGAGATCCCATTTTAAAATACCCTCTTTGCAAAGATACTAAGCATCTGTGTCCCTCTTCACACTTAGCAAAGGAAAAGCTCCAAATTTTGCCTGTCTATGATGAGGACTATGGTAATAAATTATGGACTTTCAGGCTTGATTAACAATTGTTGAGCAACCTATTTTTGCTGGACATTGTGCTAAGCAGATTCACCCAGTTTAGCTCATTTGACCATTTGCAATCATGAAAGGAGGAGTAAATATCTGTGGTAGGTTGAAATAGGTACTCAACGAACACAGGTTCTTCCTCTTAATTGGTGTCCCTGTCGGGGTGAACCCACTGTTATAGGACCTTTGGACTATATTATTTCTAGTTGAGGTGTGGCCACCTGAAGCAGGGTGTGCCTTAATCCAGGTAACGAGATAAGGTTACCTGGAAGTCAACAGAAACCAGAAGAGCAGGAAGGAGAAGAGGCTGCTCTGGGCCAGAAGCAGGCATTCAAGAAACCCCAAGGATTGCTAGCGGCCAGCGCCAGAATGCTACAGATTTCTGGGAGAAAGCAAGCCTTGCTGATATCTTGGTTCTGGACTTCTGCTAGTCTCAAAACCTTAAGCTAATAAACCCTCGTTGTTTAAGCCAACCCGTTGTGTGGTATTTGTGATAGCAGATCAGGCAAACTGAAACAGTAGCTGACGTTTACAGGCGTGGAAGTCAGCTATGGGGACAGTTAAGAGATTTGCCCAGCACGTGGTGCTAATCCAAATTGGGATACTCTTGAGAGTAAAAGAGCTGGGGCAGCAAGCATGAACCAGACTATCTCAGAGAAACCAAGGCATACTGTCACCCTGCAACTAAGTGTCAAACGTGGTACAAAACCCAGGCTTTCTAACTTTAAGTCTTAATCAGTTTATACTAGTTGTGCATTTGATATATTTGTGGAATTTGGCTTTAGTGGAAGGAAATAAAGTATAGATATAGGATATGCTTTATAAGTAAAATTCTTTTAATTAAAAGGAAACCTTTAGTTTTTCACACCAAGCAGAAATATCACTGTCTGTGTGATGTTACGTTAGACACTTAGCTTCTCTGTGCCTCAGTTACCTCATCTTGAAAATGAGGACAATAACAGTAGCTACCTCATAGTGTTGTTATAAGGATTGAGCCAGTTAATATGGGTATAAAAGTGCCTATTTAGCAAATATTAAATAATTGTTATCTATTTTTAAGGCAATATCTGTGAAAATATTTTGCAAAGTTCAGTGACCCATTAGCACACAGAATTTGAATTTGAACAAGGGAGTATTAATTTATAGCTCTCAATTCCCCATGCATTCTACTGAATGATTATGAATAGAGGTTGCATTTTCCAAATATATAAATATCCAAGGTTCTTCTTTTTATGTGTTTGCGTTATTTTAGCATAAAGCGTTATTTGTGACCCAATAGATAAAACCAGAGATGGCAGAAAGAACCACGTAAGCAGTTCTCCGTCTTGCCTGCACACACACATACATGTGAATTGGATGGTTCCCTCCAGTTCTTCAGGGACAGGATTTCTTGGACCTGGGAGATAACCTGGCTGAAGAGACTTCCCAAGTTTCTATCCCCCTGCCCCAATCACGGTTGGTCTGTCAATGTGGGGATGCTATACACTTGGTCCTGGCATGTAAGTGGAAATATGATGTCCTATGGGAGGGCGAGTGGGGCTCTGGGGGCAGAGCTGTCTGAGTCCCTCACGTGGGACCCATGGACACTCCGGGAAGTCCTTGCTGGGTTGAAGCAACCACTCCTCCCAGCCTCTCCCCTCCCTCCTTCACAGCTTATTCTATCAGTTCACATGCTTTTGGCCGTGACTAATTTAATACTTCCTTTATCATTCCTTTCTGCAAAATGCCTAGAAAACCATTAATAAAATTATACCTGTGAAATATTTCAACTGGAAACTGTTTACACATTTCTTAATGACTGTCTTTATTACAGTTCTGTCCCATCCAGACTAACTGAGTTAAATTATAGCTCAGAATGTGTCGTAAGCAAAGTCAAGAAGAAGCTTTAACACCTACCAAATCATTCCTTGGTTGTAGACTAAATGTAGCACGTTCTCAGCTATTTTGAATTCTCCATATTCAGGCTACAAGAGAAAATTAACTTCTGAATAAAAATATTCTGAAGTTCTTTGCACACCCAGTTAATTACATGCACGTACATAGACTTCTTTTCTCTAAGAACAGACACTTAGAGATCATGGTCTGTGTGGCTCTCTCACCAAGGGTAAATGTAAAAGATGGGGGTGGAAACTCAATTATCCGCCTGTGGTAGGCTGAATTCTGTACCCCCGTGTGGGGAGGGGGCATGTTCTTAATCTCTGTGCATTCCCGTGGGTGTGAACCCGTTGTCAATAGGATCTTTAGAAGATGCTATTTTTAGTTAAGGTGTGGCCAACTGCAGCAGATGCTCATAATTCTAGAGGCATTAAAGGAAAAAGCCCTGGGGAGGAGCAAGAGTCTAAAAGTCAGTGGAACCCAGAAGAGAAAGGAGAGGACATCTCTATGTGACAGGAAAGCTAAGGAACCCATGGGTTGTTGGCCAGGTAGCCCACCACCCACCCCGGGAGGAAGCCAGCCTTCTAGCCTCTGAAACCCTTAGCCAGTAAATTCCCATTAAGCCAGCCCACTGTGTGATAGTTGTCATGGCAGCTGGGAAACTAAGACAGCTCCCTTGCCCTCTTCCCTCTGCATTTTCTCTCAACGTGTCCCCCTCAGCCATGTTCCTAGACCTCAGGAAAGGATGGATTTAGTCCAATGAACTTCCCAAGTGGACACAGCACTTGACTTACAAACTTGCTTTCCATGTCCCAACACCAGTAGTCACTTAGATATCGCACGCAGAGGCCTCGGAAGAAGTCTATGAGCAGGATGCTCGCCACTGTGAAGAGCATGTCGATGACAGAAAGCTTCAGCATCTCCTGAAACACAGCGTGTCCTTGGCTGCCGCCCATGCCCCCTTCGCCCCCACCCTCCTCCTTCAGGGTCCTCCCCACTCATTCCAGCGGGCTTCACTGCTGGGCTCCCTTCTCTGGCATCTTCTTTGTGGACCTTTATATGGCACAGTGGGTGGAGAGGTGGGCTCCTGGCACATGACAGGTGGTCAATAAATATATGCTGCTTTGAATTTTGATGTCTGAGGTCAGCATTACACAAAACTAGGAAAGAATCTGAGTACCGCGGTGCTCAGTGCCAGGACACAGCTTGAAAGCCTGTGGCTAATTTCCAAGGGATAATATCTAGGGGTTGTGATTCTCTACGATGCTGTATATCTAAGGCGAAAGGCCAGACTGGCTCACAGCACAGATTTCACAGCAGATGCCTGGGCTTGGGTCCTTGTTCTGTGCTTTACTATCTGGGTCCTTGGGCATGGTACTTGATCTCTTGTGCCTTAGTTTCCCCATCTGTGCCTATCGGATGACAATAATAAGATTGTTATGAGGATTAAGCCCTTAAAATGGGGCCTGGCACATAGTTAGTACTGCATGAATACTCTTATTCGTACTGATTATTGTTATTAATTTTCAGACCTGGAAAATCATGAAGTCTCACTGAACTTTCCTTTTCTTTTTCTATAAAATAGAGACAATAGTATATCAGAGAATCGTTAGGGTTAAGTGATGACATGGCTGTGAAAGGGCTTTGTAAAGGGTAGAGAGAATCACCTGCCCAACATATGTTTCCCAGCACTGGTCTTGTGGAATCTGCGTGTAGGAAGTGGTCTTGTTGGCCTCAGTGAGAGGCATGGTGTAGGCTGGAATTCTAGCTTCTTCTGAAGCCCATGTGCTGTTTTTCCCGAGTCCCATCCCAGACCAAGGAGTGGACCATTTCTTTTCTCCAGGAGCTGCTCTGGTGGCAAAGAGGGTGGTAGACTCTATCCAGTGACTAGTGCTATTTTTGGTAGCAGCTTCCTGTGGACAGAGAGAGGTAGGAAGGGAAGGAAGGGAAGAAGAAAAGAAGGAAGGAAGAAAAAAGGTTAACTACGTATTTGCATATAAGAATCCCTCAAGGACTCCAAGGGTGTCATTGCCTCATTGCATTATCCATGAATAATATTCATTCATTCATCCATCCATCCATCCATCCATGCTTGGTAGATAGCCACTTGACTAGATTTGACCCCAATGAGGAAACATAGAGTTGTAATGGATGACACTTATTGGTCCCTGGTGTCAGAGACTGTTCTAGGCTAACACATGTAATTTCCTCTCATTCTTGTACATGTATCTCGTACATGAATCTTCCCCCATGTGATAGAAGGGGACAGTGAAGCTCAAAGAGTTGAAGCCAGATGCTCCAGGTCATGCCACTAGTAAGTGTCAGGTGAGGACACAGGTCTGTGCATCCTCAAAGCCCTGACTCAGAACTGTTATGCTGGGGTCAAAAACCGTAAGCAGCCCCTTCCTCTCCTTTCCCCACCTTTTGGGAAATCCTTACAGGTGGGGCAGGTCTAAAATGGACACCAAAGCCACCCCAGGCTGGGAGTGGGTGTCTCCTGCTGGCCTGCACCCCAGGCTGGGAGTGGGTGTCCCCTGCTGGCCTGGGATGGTGGGAGCCATCTGATCTGCACCCCATGGGATCATTTCTTTCTCCTGATTTTCTGGATGAGCCCCATGGCCTGCAGCTATTCCTGGGATTATCTGCGATAGCTGTTGATAGCTTTCCCGATGGGCTTCCAGAAATGCGGTGGGGGAGAAGAGACTTAAGTCCAAAGACCCGGTGGTTCTTCTCGCCCCAGCACTGTCACTTACTAACCACGAACCCAGGCCTTGTTTGCTTTTTTTTATCTTCCATCTTAAGAAGCCCACAGCTGCGCTACGTTTTGGAGCTCATGTACGGAGTGCAAGTACAAGTGATGAAGACGACAGTAGGCACGATGAGCCCGACGTGTGTGTGCGTGGCCGGGAGGGGGGGTACTCACCGCGGAGCTCATGCTGTTGACTTTGTCCAAGAGAGCAATGATCAGGCTGTAGAGATTTCCCAGGTACAGCACAAGGACCCTGCAAGCCACAAGCCGCCTTGAGAGACAAGACCACCCAGGGAAGCCCATGGATCTGGACCCGCCGCAGTTGCATTGGCTGCCGCGGGCGTGCTCAGGCTTGGCTTCCTTCAGAAGGAGCTTAAAACGACAGGGATGCCCAGAATCCCCCCTGCTTCAGTGGGCCGGGATGGGGTCTGAAGACCTTGTCTAGCCATCCCTGGTGAGTGCACTGTAGCCCACCCATGGATCAGCATTTTAGAGCCACTGGTGTGGCCGAAGGAGGTGGGGCCCTAAACAGGGTGAATTATGTATGTTTTGTGTCATTCTACATGGTTTTAAAGTGGCTTTCTATGCATTATCTCCTTTGGTTCTTACAAGTAAATAGAAACCTGGAGAGGACCAAGTGACCTGCTCAAAATCACAGTTAAAAAGAGGCAGGATGCAATTTCAGGGTTTCTGTGTTCTGGTTCTGGAATAGAGAAGCCCTGAGGGTCTGATGGACTGGGGGACCATGGGCTCATCTCCAGTGTGGGCAAATGTGAGAGACTAGAATCTGCCAGCAACAGCCCAGCCATCAGACACTTGATGCCAGGTGCCCAAGGTCAGGGAGGTTTTGGAAACACAGGATGGAATTTCCCCGGATGGAGACTTGGCTTTTATCAGAAAACTTTCTGGAGAAATGAGGTGAGAAAGGAAGATGGGAGGTTTACAAATATCTCATTGGGTCAGTGATTAGCATTTTGAGAATCGCAAAACCAATGTTATTTGTGAACAAGGGAAAGCAGCTTTATCTTGCGGGGAAAGACTCCAAATTGAAACTCTGGGTCTGCCACCGCCCCAGGCCTCTGGTCCTCTCCTCAGTGTAAAGCTGAGCACTCGTGTGTGTGTGTGTGTGTGTGTGTGTGTGTGTGTGTGTGTGGAGGGCCAGCATCAGGGGAGAATTTCACATCGGCTCCCCCTCTGGAGTTTTCAAGGGATTCCTTTCTGCAGAATGCCGAGACCTTTTAATCCCTGCATTTATAGGACCCAGGACAGGGCAAGGTCTTCAGTGTAGACAGTAAATGTTGGCTGAAGGAAGGATTGAAAGAATTTAATCTCGGTAGCCCCATTGCTCTGGTTTTCACCGTGCCTTGGAAAAAAAAGCTAACCTGATCTGGTAGTGGGTCAATGGGACTAAAATCATGTGTCTTGCTGTTATTACCAGAATTAGACTAACTCGTCTGAAGCAAGTCTCTCGAAGCCTCTGTTTCTCTGGTTTGGGTCATGAATAATGAGGTCAATCTGTATAATAGGATTTCCGTTAGGCCAAATGCAATCATGGAATCGATTCTTCCCCTGCATGCCAGTGGGAAGGAGCTGCGAGGCACTCCAGGGAGAAGGCTGCCTGCGCAGAAGGGGCCTGACGGTCTCACCCCAGATCTGCCCCCAACTGTGAGGCTTTGGCCCTTGGCGCTTTCTGGTCTTTTTTTTTTTTTTTTTTTTTTTTTCTATCTTTGAAATGACAGTTGGATTTTAAGGGTTGGCAAAGGATGGCCTACAAGCCAAATCTCCGCCTTGCCTGTTTTCATGAATAAAGTTTTGTTGGAACACAGTATACCCGTTCGTTGACTGTCTGGTCCTTTACAGAAAATGTTTGCTGACTCCTGAATTACAGCAACTTTTTCCAAAGTGGTTTGTGGAAAATTACTTCTCTAGCATGTTGTTTGGTATTACAAGAGAAAAATGGTGACTGGGAGGAGGGAGGAAACAGATCAGTAGGGCTTGAACTAAGATTACCTCACCTAAACCCACTAGTTTAGTTGATTATAGACAAGGACAGTAGAGTCCAGGGAGGGGGAATGGAGTTTTCCAAGGTCATGTAGGAAGCCAGCGGGGAAGCCAGCACTAGAGACACCTGCTGCCCTTTGTTCCCGTCTGCATTTATCACCTGCTGTCTATGACAATAGAAAGAAGACAATAGACACCTGATTGTCGACAGTCCTGGCATGGCCCCAGGCACTCTCAGGCACAGCCGCAAGGGCCTCTTTGACCTTACACTTTTGGGCATTGTTAGCTCCTCCATGTCTGGACAAGCCATGGGGGTCTTTTCCACAGCTCAGAGTCCAACCCTGATGGGGAATGCAACAAGGAGGAAGTCGGGACTCACTTTCCACTGTCTTGATCCTCCTTCTCCTGAATCTGCTTTTTCCACCTGAACGGTGGAAACAGGTAGCTCTCTCTTCCTCACCCCTATTGTCTCCTCCCTCCCCTTCTCCTCTTATTCCTCCTCTTCCTCTCCCCCTCCTCTTTTCATTTCCTTTCCTCCTCTTCTCCTTTCTCCTCTTCCTCCCCTCTTCTTCTTCTGCCTGTTCTCTTTGTTATCTTTTAAGTCATTCCCTCTCTCTTATCTTCCTCCTCCCTGCCCCGTCTTTCCCCTTCCCTCCTCTTCCTCCTCCTTCCCCCCTTTCTCTCCTTTTGTATCCCATTTTGCTGGAGTAGCTTCTTCAGTAAGGCTCTGTGGTAAGTTTTGGGGAAAAGACGCAAGCTCTGGCTCCTGAAAGACTTCCACTCCCACCGTGGGCGTGGGCAGGCAGATGGGTGAGCCACTGTATGGACTTTCCCGGCGTGGCTCCTGTACCTTGCCAGCTGGAAGCGCAGTGTAGTCCGTGGGTGGTACATCTCCAGGGCGGCAATAAGGTCAAAGGCCGATGGCGCCAACATGGTGACGAGGGAGACCACCACGCTCACCTACCAAGAAAGCACATTCCAGAAGCCCCTGGGGTCCCACCCCTGCCTCACTAACACTTGGTCTCAGCCTGCTATTAGGTCAGGGGCTATTCAGAGGGCCGTGCATTCCTAAAATGTGCATTTCCCCAAATCTCTGCTGATTTGCCTCTTTCAGAAGGCCACAGCCACTTTCATGGGTTTATTCCTTTTGGGGACTCTCCTTAAGCTAAGGACACTCAGGCACGTCCTTTGGGATTCACTAGCATTTCTTCCACATTTTCCAATTACCATCTCATTCTATTTATACTTCCCTGACTTTGGATGGAAGGTGGAAATAACTGCAACTATTAAGAACAGAAAAAGGAAGACTGAGAGGTAATTTGATATTCTCCATGTGTAGGGAAAATTAATTATCTAGAGAATTATGCCTGGCTTTTGTATCTCTGTACTTATGGCAAATGAAGGAGGAGTTTTAGCAGGTACACGAGAACTTTGAGTTAAAATAAGAAATAAATTCTAAGTATATCTTTTAAAAATTCTGTCCGTCTATCAATCCATAGACACACAACAGACTTTATATAACCCACTTAATTGCCATAAAATAGAAAGGGATTAGAGTATCTGTTGTAATCTCAGATTCTGAAATATTATCCTACATTAACACATTGATGAGTATCATGGCACCTCGGCACTTCAAGTTTTGAATCCCAAAGGATGATAGTCATTTTCATAGAGCTGGTCTGAGATACAGTGACACTTTGCTCTTTCTGCCTTTCACATCTTTCCAAGTAAACTGGACCGATCTTCCAGGACAAGAGTCTTGCAATACATGTTGAGAATTCTAGAATTATTCAGAAGCTTGCACTTGGTATTTTTATATTCATGGGAATATTCGAAAGGGGATTTTAAAAATCTTTTAAAACCAGGTCATTTGGAGGCATTCTTTATAGTATAGAACTATGGAGACCACCCAAGGTGCCACCATTTGGTGGTCGGTCAACTTTGGTACATACAATGGAGTATAAGCTGTCATTAATAATGGCAAGTCTTAGGTAAAGACAATTTCTAGAAAGACGTTTATGAAGAAATAGCAAGTGAGAAAAGCAAAGCACAGTCAGCAAAGTACAAAGGCAAAGAATGGTAGGAAGGTGTGAGGTGTTTTTGGATCAAAATCTTTCCCGACTGAGATGAGTAAAACCATCTTTTGCATGAAGTCCTTAAAGTCATGCTCTAGGACCAAGATGACTAAAAGCTTTTCTGAGAGGTATTTCTAGCTAACCGGCTTCAGAGATGCCATGGATAGAGGGGAGGCTGCTTTGTGTTTCCCCCCGAGGGGTGCATGCAGTAACAGGCAGTGGGTACCTCGTTCTTTTCCCAAAGCGACAGCTCCTTCTTCGACTGTTCCAGCTTCTGGGACCGGTCCACCACAAAGTAGATGAGATAGATGCTCCCAGCAAGCGAGAGAAGCACCAGGAAGTTGGCAAGGATCCTGAGGCAGATCGTCACTGCCCTGGGGGGAGGGAGAGGTGGGCATGAGCAACCGTTATCTATTTGTTTGTTGTTCTAGCAATGAATCACTGAATTAGCAGTCTTTGAATGGAGTGGTCTTAGAATGGCTGTAGCTTTCAAACTTGAAGGAACATAAAGATCACTCTGTGAGTCTTGCTGAAAATGTGGATCATTGTGCCCCATGCCCAGAGATTCTAATTCAGTAAAATCTGGGCATTTTAGCAGTGCCTACAGGTGATTCTGATGGGGGTGGGCTCTGCTGTCCTGGAGAAGTGTTGGAGGAGTCCCAGCGTTTCATTTCACAGGTGAGGAAGCGAAGACATGGAGAGGTCAAGCGAGTTTCCCAGACCATGAAAACTCATGACAAAGGGGGCACTGGCATCCCTTTCCACAAAGACACCCAGCTTCTTCTTGGTATCACCGTGGCTGGGTGTGTTTCCCAACCCCCCATGTCCTTTTCTAGAACATTCCTCTGAAGAAGCTTTCTACATTATAGAAACTAATTGTGTGCTCTAAAGAACCAGTGAGCAGACTCGTCTGTCCCCGTGAGGACAGGGTCATTCATGGACACCTGGGAATAGCCCTCAGGTGTCATCAGTTCTCTAGTGGCAGGACCTCACCCTCATCAGGGTAGATGTCAAGGGCTTGAGGAGAACTTCAGCCTAACAAGGCTTCTAAACAAGAATTGGATAAGAGTCATGTTTTGGGATTCTAGAGATTTGTTTTTAAATAAAATTAGTCTCCACAGAACTTATATGCTTGTCTAATTTAGCAAACTAGAAGCCAGTGTTAAAAATGGCTCTTTTACTATCTAAGGAAATGGACAGGAGACTGGTCAAATTCACACCTGTCACCCTTGTTGCAGAATCCATGGAAGGAGGAACCACTGCAAACTATTGCTCTGGAAAAATGACAGAAATCCCAGACATCACCTTCCTAGAAGGAGGGCTATTAAGAAGAAAGAAGAATTGCCTGACAATGTGTAAAAATAAGAGAGATAATCTGGTCGTCTTTGTACCAAATCAAAACAAAGTTTGTCAATGCGCGCAGCACGGGCAGTGTTCATACATACAGGTTTTTGCTTTTCTTCTTTTGCTGTTCTTCCAGTATGGCCTCCTGTAAGGAAACACACACAGCATTAAAGCTTAGCATTATCCTTAACCATAAATCATCAGAAATGATTTATGCACTATTTTAATCATATCTCCAGCCTAAGATCATTCTGTAAGATGCTATTGATATCAATGTCTTATCAACTAATAGGCAAAAAAAGAAACTGGGCATTGGGAAGAGGGAATGGAGATGGTGTGACATCTTTTTTTTCCAGTGAGAGGTAAAGCTGAGCTAAAGCATTTGATCATAACCTCAAGGGGAGGAAGGGTTTTCTAAATAAGGCGCAAAACCCCCAAAACACAGAGGGTTAGTTAATTTGGATTATATAAAAATGAAATAATTCAGCCCAGCAAAACCCACCATAATCAAGAAAGGACTGCTTTTCTGAATATGTGCAGGAAGTCTACAAGTTAATAAGGAAAAGACTGAAACTCTACCAGAAAAAAAGGACAAAGAATACAAACAGTGCTCAGAGAGGAGAATTTTAAAGGCTCTTTAACAAGCAATGCAAATTAATAGTATTCCAAGGGGAGCCAGTGTAGCTCAATGGCTGAGTGCCTGGTGCACATATATGAGGCCCCGGGTTCCGACCGTGGTTCCTCCTTAAAAAAAAACAAAGTATTCCAAGATACTATTTTTAATCTATTAGATTGGCAAATATTCAAAGTTTTTTGTAAATAAAGTTTTATTGGAAAACTATCACCCTCATTCCTTTATACACTAAGATTGCTTTCACATCACAATGGTAGAATTTAGTTGTAGTAAGATTCAAAGGTTTAGTACACATTGTGTGGACAAAGTTGTTAGGGAACAGGTAATCTCAGACAATGTTTGTGGTAATGTAGGTTGGTAAAAATGCAGCAGAGGACAATTTAGCAATTTCTTTCATATACATATAAGTATACTGCACGTTGACGTATAATACTCATATACATACATATTCTCATGCATACATATATGTATACATATGTAAATACATTTTCAGATATAAATACATATACTCTTTGACCAGCAATTCTCCCTGGGAGTTTATCCCACATACCTACTCACGTGTGAAATGATGCAAGTCCAAAGTTACTCACTGTGCCGGTTTTGTAATATGAAAACATTAGAAACAACCTAAATGTCCTTGGGGTGGTTTATGGCACATTTGCAGTGGTGAAAGAGTAAGTTCCCTGCTTATGCCCTGACTGAGAAGGCTTTCCAAGGTCCCTCGGGTATTAGCGTGTATAGTGTGCGGAGGTTACCTCTGGAAGGAATCGCAGGGAACCGGTTACAATGGCTGCCTGAGAGAAAAGCGCCGGGTGGCAGAGGACAAGGGTGGGTTGGAGAATTTTCACCAATAACCATTTGGACAGTTTGAATTTTGACTTATTCAGAAAATTGAATGGAAATCGTTTTTAAAGGATGAGGAAATTAAAACAAACACAACACAACACACTGGGATTGCAGTTCTTCTCTCAGGAAGCAGGAGGCGCTGAGGTGACAGTTCAGGGCTCCCGGGGCTGAGTCAGAAGGTCCTGGTGGGTCCCTGCAGGGCTAGGGCTGGCAGATGTAAGGAGATGCGGGGGTGGGGTGGGGGGGGGCTGAAGGCACTCCCTGGTGTACCCAGAAGGTTTGCCCTTAGAAATATGGTGTCAGAAGGTTAACAAAGAGAACCCAGAGTTTTTCTTCCATGAGGCACCCAAGTTAGGCTTGTGTTTCCCAAGCTATGACGAAGGAGTGCACAGCATAGACCAATCAGTTCTGTAATCTGATGTCCTGATGGGAAGAGAAAGGGACGAATGGCTTGTTATAGATCCAAGAACGAGACCCCAGGGGACCGCAGTAAGGATTTGGTGGGTGTGGGCTGAGGAGCCTTCTGAGTTGTGAGAAGTTTCTCTTTTGAGATCCACAGAAGCTTCTAATGTTAAGGAGGTGGGTAGACATACAGCCCTGGCACAGAACCCCTCTTTTTTTGGAGTCTACACTGCAAAGAACATGTTGCTGGTGCCTGATCCAACCCCAAAAAGAGAACTGCTTTCTGAAACTCCACAGGCTCATTTCCCAGGTGTCTGAAGTGCTGAAAACTTTTTTTTTTTTTTTTTTTTTTAAACCATTTCATTGGAAAGCTTTCTAAAATATATTGCCAGCTTCCCTGCCTTCTCCGGGCACACCCTATGAATGCTGTACTTTCCTGCGGCTCAGTTTCCCCTGTGAATCCTGCCATTTTCTTGAGTGAGCACGCCCAGAAACAGAACACTTCTCTGATGTGAACGACGCCAGCTGGGTGTGCTTTGGGGACTCCGTGTCGTCCCTCTTAGGCTTTTACTGGAAACTGGGCTGTCAGCAATCACTGCTTTCTTCTTGCCTGTTTTCAGTGTGATTGCATTTGGGCGCTAGGTACCAGGTACCAGGTGTCATAATAGTGTTTAAGAGTAGATTATTCAGATAATCCGGCTGCACCTTTTTCTCCCAAAATGGGGCACCCCTTAGCTCTCTGTGTGGCTCACGAGGCCCGTGTTTCTGATTGCTTTTGATTACAGTGTGTTCTAAGTTGAAAAACAAAATGCTTGTACACTCTACGTGCATGTATGAAAAACATGAAAAGCACACAAACTGCAATTTTTAAAGAATGTAGTGAAAAATAAAAATAAAGAGAAATTGCAATATTTCCTTCCCTCCCTGCATTGGATCATTTGGCGTACTTGCTGGGCATGCTCACCTCACTTTGGAGATTGCTGCCCTGGGCTGTTTTGTACACATATAAAGAGTGTGGGCTCCCTCCCCTGGCGGCCTGGACAGGCTCATTTACTCACCCGGATGCTGTTGACGATGGCAGCTGCTTTGCTCTCTGCAGCCTCTGGGTTTCCGATGAGATAATCCCAGGCACAAAACACTCGCCAGCAGAAAGTATAATTTTCATTGGAAGCACTGGCAAGGCTCGTGTGGGAGTTCTTAGCCATTCTGAAAAAGAGGATCCAGAACAGGTCGTCCTAGGACGGAGTCTTAGGAATAGACTGGACCCCGGAGGCGGAGGCAGGTGCGAGCCCATTCAGAGCCTCTGTGCGCATTTGCAAACGAGGGCCCCTCAGATCGTGGCTTGGTGAGCAGAGAACAGGTCGAATTCTACCCCCCACCTGTCTTCGCAGCCAACCCCCTTGAACAGTGGGACAGCTGCAACCACCCATTACTGAGTCCCTTTGACAAGCAGACCCACCAGCAGGTCCCTGGAGGCCTGTGCGCCCTGGGAGGGGCCCTGTTCCATCTCCGTGTGCCTGGGATTGTGAATACAATTCTTTCCTTCGAGCAGAATCAGTCTCCTTGGAGCTCCTGCTCAGTGATGGGAACTTCCTGAGCAGTGCAGGGCGGGTTGGCTCCCACTTGCACAGGGCATTCCTTTAGCTAACTAAGGCAGGAGTCTGAGCCCCTCCTCAGGTGAGGCTGCCCCTGGCCCCTAGGCTACGTCTCCTGTTATAAGATTTCAGCTTCCCTCTCCACCTGTATTTCTTGATCCCGAGTTTGCTTTGATTTGCCAATATAGTGCTTATATTGCAAACCTAGCAAAGGGCTTGTTTCCAAATGGGGAAGTTAAGCTGGAGAGAAAGCCCCCAAGTCACTGTGCATCTCCTCAAATGGTTTTTAGTTTTTTTCTGAGCACATCTGTCTTCACTTATCAAGATGCCACAAGCAGCAGGATGATGGCTATGAACTGGTAACATAAACCAGAAAGTACCAAGGGGGATTCCCCCCGAGGTCTGAGCCTACTGGTCAGTCTGCATATACCTAGATCCTATAGAGAAGCAGAGAAGTGAAAGCTGGAAGGGAACAGGCAATCTTCTGATGAGACTCAGAGAGGACAAGTGAGCTGCTGAAGGCCTCCCAGTGCGGGTGGTGCAGAATTCAGAACCCCTCCAGTCTCTCTCTCTCTCTTTTTTTTTTTTTTGCATTGTGCCCCCTCTCAGTGGTGAGCTAGCTGTGCAAACTGCATCACAAGACAGGCAAGCCTGACCTTTGCAGAATTCATAGCTAGATCACGGGCAGACACATGGCCAAAGGAGGGTGGTTTGTTTTCTGCGACGTCTGGTCACCTAGATCATATTGTTCAGATCTTTATTAGAATATTTACTATGTTATCTAAAATTACATTAACTTGTGAGCTGATATGACTCTTTTTTCTTGAGACCCAATAGAGAACCTGGCTTAAATGAGGAAATGTTCAATAGGTGCTGGTTAAAACGAACATACCTCTTGTAGCCTCGGTTTCCTCATCTGTAAAATGGGTATGGTTATGTCTTAAATTCACAGGGTTATGGACAAGGCTAAATTAGATCACACAGGTCATTATTCTTGGCACATATTTTGAGACATTGTGCAGTCATACTTTTTTAAGAGAATGATGAAGCTGTAAGCAAACACTGCCATCCCCACTAGGAAATACGCCAAGGGCAGCCTGTAGCCAGCTCTTCCGATCTTCCTCTCTCTGCCATAGTAGCCATAGAAGAGGACTGAGTACTGGAGGTAGCCCTGAAAAGAGAATATGTGGTGTCATGTATGACTTCCAGATCCCAGACATGCGGCCCCTTCACCTCCTCCCTTGAGAGAAGAGTGTGGCCAAGGATCAGCCTCACCCCCAGGGACCAGATGGTGTCCAAGTCTTGGGCAGATGCGATGTGCTCCTTGGGGATGGTCTTGCTGGCAGTGCTTCCAAAGGGCTGGCCTGCAATCAGCTGTTGAGAAAGGAAAGAAGGTCATGTGGTCCTCTCGGTGGGAGGGGACCAGGAGAGAAGGGACGGCTAGTCTCCATGTGCCTCTGATGATGTCCCAGTGAGAGAGCTCCAGTGGGTGGATTTCTGCTTGATTCTTCTTGATAGGAAGAAACATCAGTGGTCAAGAGTTTACTTCTGGAAGACATTCAATATCTGCTATGGATGTTCCCTATGTTACATTTATAATTTGATTTTCCATTTCTTTTCTTGCTAATGTCCTATGGGAGTAAAAGGCAAACTCTAGGGATGGATTGTCACTAGTTGGATGCAGGCACTAACTTTCCAGCCTGGGCAGAATGAGCAGTTTCTCCTGGCTCAGGAGAGTAGGTCCAGCCCACAGTTCTCTTCTCTAGGGAGATGGGGTAAAGGAGGCTGACACCTGTTCCACGTGCAGCAAGAATATCAAGCCGCATCCAAAGGGATAAATGTAGGGACCCTCTTCCAACCTGTGCGGTTCATTATATAATCACCAACTTCCTCCTGTTTCTATATCCAATGCCCGCTTTTCAGTTCTTTTCTTATTCTTCCACTCACCAGCATTTCCCACTGTTGACTGCTCCCTCTTTATGCATCACTGACTTTGGTTTCCCTAGGGCTCTTTTGTCTTTGCCTCTCTGGATGCTCCTTACAAGTCTTTTTAGAGCTTTTTCTTGAGCTGTCCCTAAATGCCACCCCTTCTCAGCATTCTGCCCTAGCCTTCTTCCCTTTCCACTCTGCACATCTCTCTGCAGATTCATCCACTCTGACAGCATCTGAGGCCATTATATGCTAATGGACCAAACAAACAATTCTAATTGCAGTTTCTCTTTTGAGCGTCAGAACATGCTATCTACTACTTAAGGGCACCTCTGCTTGGATGTTCTACAGGCACCTCTAATGCAACACTTCCCAAATCGGACCTATTATCTTCTTCTCTTCCCCTCTGCCAAAGAAGCTATATCCTCACCCTTGGCTAATGGCATCAGAATCACAGCAGTTGCTGAAGCCAGAATCCAGGACGTTACCTTTGACTCTTCTCTCTGAGTCTTATAAATTCTACCTCCAAATCTGCTCACCTCTCTCCTCCCCACTCCCCCTTCCCCAGTCAGGCCGTCATTTAATTTACTTGGCCTATTGATTGCTCCGGCCTCCTGTTTGCCCCCTCCCATGTATGCTTCAGATGATTTTCCTAAAGGGAGATCTGGTCGTGTCAGTCCCTTTTGTAAACCCTGTAATGGCTACCATTTCAGCTTACGAGGCCCTTCACAGCCTGGACTCAGCTTACCTCAGAAGGAAGGCTCCCATGTTCCCACGGCTGGGTCAGTCTGCAGACTGCTAATTGAAGAAGCTTTTCTTACAAAAATGATATTGCTTGTTGAAAACTGTATCTGAGCCCACTTTCTCGATCTCCTTCTGACATTCTGTAGATGGTCCTGCCTGGGAGACGTAGAGTGGAAGCCTACGTTCTGCCTCCTGTGGTCTGTCCTAGGAGACAGGGTGCACGGCGGAGCAGAGAGGGCAGGTCTGGTCCCAGAGGCCCCGGCCAGCAGCTGGCCTGCGGAGGCATCCCATCCACACCTGCTTTCCTGCACAGGGCCTGCCTGCGTGTATCTGGGCTGGACTTGGCTTCTCTGAGTAGATTATTGTGGTCACTGGATTTCTACAGTGGCATAGAGGAATGGCCTCATTTACTTTGTGAAGATGAAGTTTAGTTGAGAAATGGGTTTTATTTTAAAACAATGTCAGCAAACTATGGCCTGTAGACTACATCTAGTCTGTCCCCTCTTTTTACATGGCCCAAGAGCTAAGAATGGTTTTTATGTTTTAAATGGTTGGGAAAAAAATCAAGAGAAGAAGAATATTTGTGGCTCATGAAAATGACATGAAATGCAATTTCTGGGTCTATAAATAAAGTCGTATTGGGACAGAGTCATGCCCATCTGTTAAGTACGGCTTACGGCTGTTTTCGAGCTGCAACGGCAGAGTGGAGTGGCTGTGACAAGGACAGACTGTCTCACAGAGCCTAAGATATTTTTTATTTGGTCCGCCGACCCCTGTTTTCACACATACATTATCTTTCGCGTGAGGACAAGGAAATTGGTTGTCGCCACTGCTCTCGTGCTGCCTTTGAAATGAATGGCACTGTTTCCTCTCCCCAAACATTCCTTACCTCTGGAATGACAATAAAAGCTCCTGTCATTACGGTGAGCACAATATTGATTCCAAATAACCACCTCAAGAATATGAAATAGGAGGCAACGCCCGATCCAAAATGACCTAAAGGAAGATAACGAGAACAATTCATATCAAATCCGCACAGTGCAAGGAGTTCTCCTTAAAACACCACCATAATATCTCAAACCAGCAGGACACAGAGTGAGACGATGCCATTATTGTACCACTCATAGTGGTCACGGAAAATAGCAGCTCAGACGGCTCAAGATGCCCAGCAAAGCCTGGCAGTTAAATATGAAGAAGAAAGTCTTAGTTTGTCTAAAATACGACTGGATAACCATTTCCCTAATGACATAGTCATCTAAAATGCTCTTAGATTTACAGTGTTTCGTGTATGCTAAGAATTGTCAGCATCTTCTGAGAATTTGATAAATTTCTTTTCTGTTGTTCATAGTTTTGAGTATTCCAAGGATTTTTAAGTGTTCTTGGCCTTAACTTCAAGATAAAAAAATAAATTTCCAGATGTTAACATTAGGAGAAACTGTGTGAAAGGTGTGTGGGCATTCTCTTCATAAGTTTTCCAAAACGACTCCAAAATTAAAAAGTATTTAAAAAAAAAAGAAATTTCTATATAGATGAGAAAAGAAGAGAGCATAGAAGTGAGAAAAGGATGTGGGTGATTTTCTAGAGCAAGGGGATTTGAGCCATATTAAAAAAAATAATTATTTGTCATAATAAATAGGAAAACACAAACAGTGCAAAGAAAGCAAGATAATAATAATAAACCACCGATTTCAAGATCACTAAATTAAAATCGCTATTAGAATTATCTCCTATTAAACTTCAAGTTTTAGTGTATAACCCTTCATTGTAATTCCATCTGTATAATTTTTTTTGCATAAAATTGGAGTTTACCATAAGCACCTTCAGTTATCAATATGTTACAGATGTTTTCTCGTGCCCAAAATATTCTATAATATGAATTTTAGTGTTCTATCAAATGGACTTTCCATAACATATTTAACCTATCCTCTACTGCTTGACATCTAGGAGTTTCCAACTTTTCACTCGGGTAAAATAACTCTAATTTATTTCTGTGT
The DNA here is from genome assembly GCA_026826555.1 of Tolypeutes matacus. Taxonomy (NCBI): domain Eukaryota; kingdom Metazoa; phylum Chordata; class Mammalia; order Cingulata; family Chlamyphoridae; genus Tolypeutes; species Tolypeutes matacus. The sequence continues at coordinate 7,479,526 of JAKSZT010053833.1, forward strand.
AAGGTCAGCTTCCCTAGAAAAAGTTTGAGGAAGAGATTCAGCTATGCACGGTTTGTAGAGGAAAGTGGGTGAGGGAGGTAGGGTAGCCCAGGAGAAGGAACTAAGGAAGGGTGTGCTCTCACCCGGTGTCCAGATCCGCCTGATCCCCTGGGGACTCTGGAACATGGATTGCACCACAGAGTTGGGCCCACTCTGCACAAGGGGGCTGGCCTTTAGTGCCCCCTGCCAGGTGGCCATCGGCTCTAAGCTGTCTAAGGGGCACGGTGAGGGGTGGAGAGGAAGGCCCCACGGACCTAATATCTCAGGCAAGGTTGGCGGAGGGCAGTTCTCTAGGGAAAGGGGTAGCTTTCCATTGCGGTCAGCCAATGCTCGGGCATGGGGTGTAGGTGTACCTGCCAGGTAAGGGGGATCTAGGTGGGGGACCAACAGTGCTCACTGCAGCCTGGTCTTCAGTTTTGTTGTGCTGTTGCTTTCTCTGGTTGTTAAGAAATGGAAGGGCTGAATCAAAGGATATGAACTTTCTGAATACTTCTCGAACATATTGTAACTTTCCTCTGGAAACCCTGTCCCAATTTTTATCCTGACGATCTGTGTACGAAAGTGCTTAAATTCACTTTGTGTTGAAAATATTTGTTCTCAGTTTGTCAGCTTTTAGCTTTGCTTATTTTTTATATATAAAATGTTGTTTTTATGTAATTACATATAGTGGTACTTTCTTCACTGATTTCCTCTCTCCAATCTGAGATCAGATCACCCATATTTTCTTTAATTCTTTCTTGGCTTTCTATTTTCTATTTAAATATTTAGTGCAATTTTAAAGTGAGGGACCTAAAGTTACTCTTTAATATGGTTAGATCAATTGTTCCAGCACAATTTATGGAGTAATTAACCTGATCCAAAGAATTATCTAATACTAAAGAACTTTATACACTATTATCTGTTTCTGTCTTTTTCTTATTTCTTTGATTTGTTAGTTCCTGCACAATTGCTAAACTGCTTCAAATGTTGTAGCTTTTATAATGTATTTTAATATTTTGCTTATGTAAGCTCATTTGCATTTTTCCTTCAAAAAATATTTTAGTTAGTCTATTGGGTGTTTTTCTTCCATATAAGTCTGGGAGTCATTTTGCCGAGTACTAAGGACATTACATTAGGATTTTAATTGGAATTGCATTGAATTTTAAACTGAGTTTGGGAAAATCATCATTTTCCAAATATGAATCTTCCCACATCTCTCCACAAGACTTTATATCTCGTGGTTCGGTTTATCAGTTTTCTTTACTTTGTGCTTAACCATTAAGTTTATTCTTCATAACGTGTGTGTGTATGTGTGCATGTGCATCCATAAATACGACTGTGCTTTTTAAAGGATATTTGTAAGTGTTTACTTTTAGGATATGCTTTCTAAATTTCATTCTGAAAATGAAGATTTTTCTATTTTGTATTTTGCAGCTGTGCGCCTCGCCCTCGCCCTCGCCTGCAGACTTTCCCTTGCCCTTCCAGGCTCACGCTGTGTCCGGCTGAGTGAGTGAACTGACAGCAGCAGAGCCGCAGAGGCGGGCGGGAAGGCGGATTCCGGGCTGCTTTGACGGGGGGAGGTGGGGGACAGACATCAGGTCCTCCATTTCCTTTGGCCCACGTGCAGCCTGGTGGAACTCACGTGTGTGCTCCCCTGCCTGCACACGCGTGTGCTCCCCTGCCTGCACACGCGTGTGTTCCCCTGACTTCACACATGTGCTCCCCTGCCTGCACACGTGTGTGCTCCCCTGCCTGCACACATGTGCTCCCTTGCCTGCACACACGTGTGCTCCCCGGACTTCACACGTGTGTGCTCCCCTGACTTCACACGTGTGTGCTCCCCTGACTTCACACGTGTGTGCTCCCCTGCCTACACA